>JAVYIG010006001.1:0-125840 GCA_035222895.1 Strongylocentrotus droebachiensis | reverse complement strand
CTAACCCCAAACCTAGTACTATATTGGCTTTTTCTCTCTGTTTTGTCCCTCCATGGCTCGATTCAGGATTGCGGCTTGCAATTACCGTACATGTATCTGTGTCGGTACGGTGTGTACTTGTGCGACCGATTCAAGGCTAGCCTATGCCCAGTGAATGTACTTGGCGTGTATTATGTTCTTATAAAAGACCAGTTGAGAGCTTTGATTGAACTAATAAGTTGTATAGCTTTATTGAGGCTCTATGTCAGTCAGACATCTTTGTAGGCATCTCATGTACAAGTACTCATTGTTTCATAACATGACCTGGCATGAGTCATGGGTTGCAGGTCATTCTATATTTAGTTATACATGCTAGTCTGTATTTGCAGACTCTGTTAAACTACATGTAGCTATCACTACACCTCCCTTCTTAAAAGAGGTTTACATATACATATATAAAACTTCTTAAACTGTACAGAGTGACAGGGTGGACTACCTGTACACTCGCGACTGTACTAGGGCATTATTCTGTCCCTTAAAGCTGGAGTACTGTCGCTTTCAAATATATAACTTATTACGCGACAGTCCATATCTTTCAAGGTTGCGATTCGCGAAACTGGAATTCTCCGTTGAGGTTGAGTGATATCTGTTGATTTCTGTAATCAAAGTGACTGATTAAATCCGGTTATATTTTAAACTATAACATGCAAATATATATATCATGCTCATGCAATCCTGCAGTTATGTTTTAAAGTCCAAGTTGAACTCTGTAACTATAAACTATTTACAAAACGCGAAAGTCTTTCTCTGTAGTTCGCTTTCATTTATTTACAAGTTCAAGCGATCTGGCGGTTTAATAACTCGTCCGCTTCTGGTTCTGGTTGATGACGTAGTTGAGCTTTCTCCAGATGCTGGTTGCTCTGTAGCTTCTGCAGTGTCATCAAGCTCGAAGTCATCCTGTGTTGGTAGTGGAATACACTCGGCTTGTTGTTGACGTGGGACTGGCCTGAGGTGACGTCTGTTTCTGCGACGTATCTCTCCTGTTTCTGTCTCGATCTGGTATGATCTGTTTCGATCCTGGACAGACCTGACAATACCACGTTTCGACCAGGTGTTGGTTTTCATGTCTTGGAGTATGACATGATCTCCAGGCTTTAGCTTTGACAAGTCTCGAGCATGTTTGTCGAATCGCTCTTTTTGCTTCACCTTATGATCCTCCTTTCTTCCCCTCACTGATCGAGTATTGACCTGTGTTGGTCTGGACATTAGGCATGAAGTACAACTTAGGACCATTTCAGTGATGTCTGTGTTGATTCTGGGCCAATAGATGACTTCTCTAGCACGTTTCTTACACTTCTCGATGCCTAAGTGTCCTTCATGGATTTTGTTTAGCATGAACCTTCTCATAGTAGTGGGAACCACTATTTTGCTGCCTTTGAAGATGATGCCATCTGCTTCAGAGAGTTCACTCCTGATGTTCCAGTATTCCCTGACTCTAACTGGACATTGCTGCTTCGTTTCCGGCCAACCATCTCTGATGATGCCTAGCAGCTCTTGCAGTTGATCATCTTTCTTTGTCTCTTTGACAATCTGATTTCGTTTGTTCGATGTAACTGGCATGCTCTTGACAATAGCATCTACGTAGACTCTGATATCTTCTTCAGTTTCAGCATTCAACTCAGCCTTTGGATCTACTGCTCTGGACAATGTATCAGCAGTATACATGTACTTTCCAGGCGTGTACAAGACCTTGAGATCATATCTCTGTACCCTGATGAGTAACCTTTGAATGCGTAGGGGACAGTCACCCAGTGACTTTACAAACAGTGGAATAAGTGGCTTATGATCAGTCTCCACTTCTACTTGTTGTCCATAGATGTATTGATGGAATCTTTCACATGCGTATGTGATTGCCAGCAATTCTTTCTCGATCTGTGCATATCTAGTCTCTGCATCAGTCATTGATCTAGATGCATATGCGATCGGAACCCAATCTTGATCATATTGCTGTAGTAGCACTGCACCAATACCATCCTTTGATGCGTCTGCTGACAGCTTGGTTGGTTTCTTGCAGTCATAGAAATGTAGGACTGGCTCTTGTATCAGAGCTTGTTTCAGCTGATTCCATGCATCCTCTTGTGCATGATCCCATGTCCATACATTCTTTTTGTCTAGTAGATGTCTCAGCGCTGCTGACTTGGTCGACAGATCTGGAATGAACTTCCCTTGGTAATTGATCATACCCAAGAACCGTTGGACATCTTTCCGACATTTCGGTCTCTCAATGTTCAAGATAGCAGACACTTTCTTTGGATCAGGTTGAACCCCTTGATCACTGATCAAGTCACCAATGAATGTGAGCTTCTTGACATTGAACTCGCATTTGTCTTTGTTCAACTTGAGATTCATTTTTCTCACAATGCTGAGAACCTCTCTCAACCTGTCATCATGCTCCTGTTGGGTAGTTCCCCATACAATCACATCATCCATCATTGTGTTAACTCCCGGAATGTGTGCAAACAGTTGGTGCACTATCTTATGATAGACTTCCGGAGCACTACAAATACCAAAAGGTAGTCTCAAGAACTTGTACCTTCCGTATGGCGTGATAAACGTACAAAGTTTGGAGCTTTCGTCATCTAGTTGGATCTGCCAAAAACCACTAGATGCATCTAACTTGCTGAAGTATTTGGCTCCTGCAAAATGTGCAGTTATTTCAGCTCTTGATGGCAATTGATAGTGTTCTCTTTTGATTGCTCGGTTCAGGTCTCTTGGATCTAGACAGACCCTGAGCTGACCATTATTTTTCATCACCACCACGAGAGAAGAAACCCAATCAGTTGGCTCATCAACTCGTGTAATTACGTCCATTCGTTCCATCTTATCTAACTCGTCTTTGAGTTTATCTTTAAGTGGAAATGGAACTTTGCGACATGCATGCTGAACAGGATGTGCGTCCTCTCTCAATGTGATGTGGTGTTTACCAGGAAGACAACCTAGACCTACAAACACATCTTGATAGTCTTGAACTACACTTTTACCCGTTCCGTGTTCAGTTTGTTTCTCAACATGATACACCCGTTTCACCAGATACAAGTCTTCACTCGTCCTTAATCCTAACAAAGGCTGACGATTTCCAGGAATGACTAGACACGGCACATTAAGTCTGATCCCTTTGTACTCAACTTGTACACAACAACGACCTTTGACCGGGATATCTGTCTCATAATAACCTGTCAACATCACTTTGGCTTTTTGTAGCTTTGGTTTTGGTTTCAATTTGTGAAATACTGTCTCAGGAAGAAGATTCGCCTGAGCACCAGTATCAACCTTGAAGTCAACCGGCTGGTTATTGACTAGTAGATTAACTATCCATTCATCCTTGGATTGTTTTGATGTAACAGAGCAAATCATGAAACCTTCTGAATCTACCTCCAAGTGCTGCAGTTCATTGACCTTGGCTACTGGGGTTTTACAACATTTAGCAAAATGATTCTGCTTACTGCACTTCTTGCATGTTTGACCTTGTGCGGGACATTTGTCTTTGCTATGTCGGTTTCCGCACCTGCTACATGCATCACTTTTAGTACGACCTTGAGGTTCTGACCGTTTTGACTTTGAACCAGGAAATTTCTTCTTAGTCTTGCTGAAAGAATCTACCGGAATTGAGGCGTTTTCCCCTGCGGAACTCAACGCTTGTGCCTGCGTTCGAGTTTGTTCAGCCGCACGACATACTTGCAACGTTTTAACCAATGTAAGATCATCTTGCCTCAACAAACGTTCTCTTAGACCATCGTCTAAAATACCACAGATAATTCTGTCCTTGATAAGACTCTCTTTCAACATGGAAAACTCACACGACTGAGCACGACTCCGCAATTCTGTTGCGTACTGATCAACACTTTCATGCACTAACTGAGATCTTGTGAAAAATCTATGTCTCTCATACGTTAGATTACGTTTCGGCATGCAATATTCCTCATATTTGTTCAACACTTTCTCAAGCTTCATGCTCTCACCCTCAGCAAATACAAACGTATTATACAATTCCAAGGCAGCATCGCCAATCACGTGTAGAAGCATTGATGTTTGTAACTTTTCATCTTTTTCAGACATTCCTGAGGCAACATTGTATAGAGTGAATTTCTGTTTAAATCTTCTCCAGTTCTCGGAAATATTTCCCTTTAAGTCGAGTGGAGGAGGTTGACTGAGATTTGCCATTTTGTTTCTTTTTGTTTCTTAGCCTAGTGTAGTCACTCACATGAACAGCATAACAATTAGCTTTTTCTTTTTGTATCTTTGCAACAATTACTTTAAGCTCAACTATTAACTTTCACTGAGTTATTCTGTATGTTCATGTCCCATATATGTCACGCTTACTGCCCGTTATACTGGAACTGGCCCGGCACAGATATATGCACTCCAATCCATACAACGACAGCGCTAACTATTATGGACATAACTACATTCACTGGACATACACTTAGACTCTAAGCCCTCTCATCATCTCTCACATCATAAAGAATTGGATTGAACTGGCCTGATTTCAATGATTCCTCCATATATATACTGTAGGCTGGGTTGCTCAGCTCAAACACTGGCTGCCTAGTTCTGACACCATATTATGTTCTTATAAAAGACCAGTTGGAGAGCTTTGATTGAACTAATAAGTTGTATAGCTTTATTGAGGCTCTATGTCAGTCAGACATCTTTGTAGGCATCTCATGTACAAGTACTCATTGTTTCATAACATGACCTGGCATGAGTCATGGGTTGCAGGTCATTCTATATTTAGTTATACATGCTAGTCTGTATTTGCAGACTCTGTTAAACTACATGTAGCTATCACTACAGCGTGAAGTTTTAAACTTAAGGACACGCCCATCCCCTGGGGCCTGTCTAATTATGAAAGTAATTAATTCCGACATGAAATTGATTATTTCAAGGGTCTTACGGACGGATTGGCGTAGAAGGATCACCTAACTTTAGAGCTGGATATCTCCTATTATGGAACTTCTGGAGCCGGCAGATGGGTGGGTTGTCTAATGCTACGTTTACACTATGTTCCCAGCGACAACGGTAACCATGTTTCAGGCCACCGTGGACGAAACGGGATTGCGTGACACAACGCGGGGGACCGTATGGGCAAACGTGACAGACCGTAATTGCCGTGGATACCGTGTCAGATTTTTGACAGTTTAAAAATCTGACACGGCAGTCAGTGCAGATGAGAAACCGAGTAAGCCGTAGTAAAAACGTGACAGTCCGTAATAGGCCGTAACAAAACTTGGAGGTGGTCCATAGTGGGACGGGAGGCCCACACATTCCCTGGCATCTTACAGACTTTTCAAGTTTTGTCACGTTCTGCCATGTTGAGTGCACGTTTAGTCACGGTTCTCACGGCAGACCAGGGTGTATGGTAGCTATTTTGTCGCGTTTAATCACGGCGCATCCCGGCGTCTGATGTTTTACGGGTGCGGCGCGTAGCGTTCTGACACGGCGCGCGCGCGGACGGTAGTATATAAAAGACGGGCGCGGCAGGAGCTTCATTCGAGTCTGAGCAATCGACAACACATTACTGCATCTACAATAGGAAGAAAGGTCAAGCTATGCCACCGAAGAAGCCAAGACGTTCAAAGGCCCTCTGTCCTGCACCACCACCACCACCACCACCACCATACAATGATGGCTAATGCTTGGGAGGCCTTCTTTTTATAGCGTGGGCACAATCGTGCTCCATGCAAAGCTGCCCGGCATCCACGTTTCATCCGTAGAAAGCCTTGACAGAATGTGAAAAACTGGTCAGAACTTGAGAAACGTGAGGGACCCCATCAGAACGTGAAGGGTCGGGAGGGAACGTTCTGGCACCCGTGGTAGAACGCGGGCCGAACAGTAGTGTGCCTTGGAGCCTCATGGGACTCGGCATCCCCTTCCCCCCATGGCCCGTCACGGATACCGTGGTAGACCTTGAGAAAACTTGGCAAGACCTAACAAAACTTGAATAGACTACAGAGATAAAATTGGTCTAAATCCCACGGCGCATTACGTTTCGGGCAAACAGGGCTGCCGTGTAAACGTAGCATTAGTTTAAAAAAATACTTTCTTTTAAACTTTGTTTTATTATAAATAAATTAGTAATTAAAAAGTTAGATTTTGGTATTGGCCTCCCTACTCATGATCTTTATGTGGACATTTAATGAATATTTATTTCATTTTTGGTAGGTTTTAGTATTATATCCACGCCGGAGTTACAGGTCATATTATGGACAGGTTTCTGAACAAGCGTCATCCACTCTGAACTCCAGCAAAGCATAGAGTCCAGGCGCGGATCCAGGATTTTCCAATAGGGGGGGCCGGAAATTTGAAAATTGCACAGACCGTTTTTCAACTCAAACATACCAATACTAACAAGGTCATATCAGGTCATATTTTTTTGACATTTTCATCAGGGGGGGGGGGGGGGGGGGGGGGGGGCTAAAGCCTCTTGCCCGAAAAAGTAATTTTCTGGTTTCACAATTCGGCTAGTGAGCGAAGCGAAAAATTTGAGGATAATATGTATTTGTGAAAGTGTTATTTATCAACAAAATATACGAGAAAAGTTATAACAGATTCATATTCGGGCAGCTCGCTGTTCCCCTCACCCGCCCCCCCCCCCCACCATTACGCGCGAAGCGCAGAAGCTTTAATGTTTCATAAAATTATTAGAGAAAGAAGAGGATTCGTTGTACCATTCTCGACTCCTAATCCTTGTCTGAATTTAGTTCCCCCCCCCCCCCCTGCTCACCCCCACCCCTCCCGCGCGAAGCGCGGAAGTTTTGACCTTTCATTAATTGATATTAGAAAAAGAAGACGATTTGTTGTACCATTCTCGACTCTTAATCCTTGTCTGAATTCAGTTTTCCCCCTCCCGCGCGAAGCGCTGAAGCATTGACCTTTCATAGTTTAATGAAATTATTAGAGAAAGAAGACGATTCTTTGTACCGTTCTCGATTCTTAATCATTGTCTGAATTCAGTTTCCCCCCCCCCCCCTCTCCCGCGCGAAGCGCGGAAGCTTTGACGTTTCATTAAATTATTAGAGAAAGAAGAAGATTCGTTGTACCGTTCTCGATTCTTAATCATTGTCTGAATTCAGTTTCCATACCCCCTCCCGCGCGAAGCGCGGAAGCTTTGACGTTTCATTAAATCATTAGAGAAAGAGCACCGTTCTCGACTCTTAATCCTTGTCTGAATTGAGTCCCCCCCCCCCCTCTTTCGCGCGAAGCGCGGAAGCTTTGTCGTTTCATTAAATTATTAGAGAAAGAAGACGATTCGTTGTTCCGTTCTCGGTTCTTAATCATTGTCTGAATTCAGTTTCCCCCCTCTGCGCGAAGCGCAGAACCTTAACGTTTCATTAAATTATTAGAGAAAGAAGACGATTCGTTGTACCGTTCTCGATTCTTAATCATTGTCTGAATTCAGTTTCCATACCCCCTCCCGCGCGAAGCGCGGAAGCATTGACCTTTCATAGTTTAATGAAATTAATAGAGAAAGAAGATAATTCGTTGTTCCATTCTCAACCCTCAATCCTTCTCTGAATTCAGATTCCCCCCTCCAGCGCAAAGCGCAGAAGCTTAACGTTTCATTAAGTTATTAGAGAAAGAAGACGATTCGTTGTACCGTTCTCGATTCTTAATCATTGTCTGAATTCAGTTTCCATACCCCCTCCCCCGCGCGAAGCGCGGAAGCATTGACCTTTCATAGTTTAATGAAATTAATAGAGAAAGAAGATAATTCGTTGTTCCATTCTCAACCCTCAATCCTTCTCTGAATTCAGATTCCCCCCTCCAGCGCAAAGCGCAGAAGCTTAACGTTTCATTAAGTTATTAGAGAAAGAAGACGATTCGTTGTACCGTTTTCGATACTTAATCATTGTCTGAATTCAGTTTCCATACCCTCTCCCGCGCGAAGCGCGGAAGTTTGACGTTTCATTAAAACATTAGAGAAAGAGTACCGTTCTCGACTCTTAATCCTTGTCTGAATTGAGTTCCCCCCCCCCCCTCTCCCGCGCGAAGCGCGGAAGCTTTGACGTTTCATTAAATTACTAGAGAAAGAAGACGATTCGTTGTACCTTTCTCGGTTGTTAATCATTGTCTGAATTCAGTTTTCCTCCTCCCGCGCGTAGCGCGTAAGCTTCTGACGCTTCATTAAATTATGAGAGAAAGAAGATGATTCGTTGTCCCATTCTCGACTCTTAATCCTTGTTTGAATTCATTTACCCCCTTCCGCACGAGGCGCGGAAGCTTTGACCTTTCATAGTTTAATGAAATTATTAGAGAAAGAAGATAATTCGTTGTTCCATTCCAGACCCTTAATCCTTCTCTGAATTCAGTTTCCCCCTCTAGCGCAAAGCGCAGAAGCTTAACGTTTCATTAAATTATTAGAGAAAGAAGACGATTTGTTGTACCGTTTTAGACTTGTCAAAAATGTTTCTTTGTCTGCTCCTTTTTTCGTCCTATGTCCTCTTACTGCCCCTACCGCCCCTAGCTACGCATGCTTTAAAGGGAAAATGAAACAATCATGATTGTGATAGCATACAATTAGGTCAGTAGAAATGAAAGGGGAAAAAAAGATCTAGTTATACACCAACCATGAAATAATCACGACCGGGAGCGTCATATCTTAGCTTTGTGTCATTGGGCGAGGGCCGGGGCGTAGCGACCAAGCGAGATTTTGCAATGTAGAATGCTGAAATTATGCATTCTAGAAAATCCTTTAGTCCAATATGTACGTTCTTTCCGCTACATGTATATTTCTTTCTAGCTATATATCTAAATTTCCGGGGGACGTGTCCCTCTATCGGGCCCAGGATCGCCGCCGCTGTCCATTATCACTACCAACATGAGTTCAAATATAAGCACAAGCGAGTTGGTATGAGCTGAATCCAAATGAAGGGCAAAATAAGAGTTGTGAAGCGGCCCTACCGTTAATTTAAAATTTGACTGTTTAGTATATAGCTTCTATTTGAAAGACATCCAAAATATTGTGCCCTTTTCAATTTTTTTCAAAAAGCAGGGGCTGTTTGTAACGTTTTTTGAATCTGTGGCTCGAGATTTTATGCGGCCGGCCCGGCCCCCTCTATTCAATAACGTTTCCCAAGCCTTCTGGAATGACCCCAAATCTCCCGATTACAGTTTTTCCCTTATTCGTCGTTACTGTCACTTAGCGCCATTTCTTTGTATTTCCCCCTTTCTCACCCGACTTTTCTCTTCCCCTTCCCATCCCCCCCCCCCCCACCCACTCAGTGTTATTTAGGGTACGCGCATGTATGTTCCCTCTCTTAGTTTGAAAGCACCCCTTTATCTTCGGTGTGTAAAGTCAGTGCGGGCCGGATTTGTGTGTATTACGGGCCGGACTTTGTTGCGTGAAAAGTAACCCTTTATCGGAAATTTTGGGAACACAAAATCGGTCCCTCCGACCCCGGAGTGGGAGTGAGGTGGGGGGGGGGGGGGTATCTTTTTTTTCTCTCTCTCTCTCTCTCTCTCTTCTTTCTTTTCTCTTCTCTTTTCTTTTCTCTTCTCCTTTCTTTTCTCTTCTCCTTTTTTTCTTCTCTTCTCCTTTCTTTTTTTTCTTTTTTTGCGCCGCCAATAGGGGGGGCCGCGGCCGTTTCGGCCCCCCCCTGGATCCGCCACTGGAGTCGTTAGGGACTTTTCGATTTGCCCGTTCACTAGTGGACTGCGACGTATGCGGTCACTTTATCGTTCGTAGCAGAATTCTCGAACGTGTTCGCCCTTGTTTTGCCGCCGTTCGCAAACTGTGACGATACATGTTCGTAAGCAATCTTTTGTAGGCACGAAACATCAAATTGAAGTCATAAAATGGACCCAATTGACCTAATTCTAGAACCGGAGAGTGGTGGAAGCGTGAATTCTCTTAAATTAACACATTTCTGTCTGTAATTTCTCTTAAATCAAAATTGTTGCAGAATAATTCATGAAGTAAACACATTTTGTTTGCGCATCGCCAATCTGTTGCAGCATAATTTTCGAGATCAGTCCCATGCACCGAATTTGCCCTTACAAAAAAGTTCTATAGAATTCTATAAAAAAAATTCTATAGAATTTCTATACGCAATTCTATAGAAATGTTTTATAGAAATTCTATAGAATTTCTATACGCAATTCTATAGAAATGTTTTATAGAAATTCTATAGAAAAGTGGGCCACTTTTCTATAAGAATTCTATAGAAATCTATAACGGACCTCTATAGAATCTCTATAAAACATTCTATAGAATGGCCTTTAGAAATTCCATAGAATTTGTTTTATAGAATTCTATAGAATTTTTTTATAAAGAATTCTATAGACCATTTTATTCTATAGCAATTCTAAAGAAATGTTTTATAGAGATTCTATAGAAAAGTGGGCCACTTTTCTATACAAATTCTATAAAAATCTATAACGGACATCTATAGAATCTCTATAAAACATTCTATAGAATGGCCTATAGAAATTCTATAGATATTTTTTATAGAATTCTATAGAAGTTTTGTTGTAAATAATTCTATAGACCATTATTTACCAGTTGAAAACCAGTTTATTATTCAGTAGCGACCAGCAATCAATTGATAATTAATAATCAATATTGCATGACATCTGGCCACCGACTAAACCATATTTATATAGACTCCTGCAATTGCTCCATCACAATGATCATTTGAAGCAAAATACAGTTGAGTATATATTGTTAATTAAGTACATATATACAAAATTATACATGTTTTTACTGGTTAGTAAATTACATATATTAATATATCTATTTTACGTCTTAAGTTACATGTTTAAAAAAATCGTACATATATATTATATTTGTCAATAATTGTCTAAGAAAATATAAATCACAAAATTTATGTTAATTGTCACATTTGCTTGACAGATCATGATAATTACATTTTCTGTGAAAACATGCAAATTATCATGAATATGCATGAGATACATATCTTCATATAGAAAAAAAATTCTATAGAATTCTATAGAAATTTAGATCTATAGGAAACTTATTCTATAGAATTCTATAGAGAAAAATGATTTCTATAGACATCCTTAAAAATTCTATAGAGAAGTGGGGACGCCATTTTTTATATTAAATTTTCTATAGAAATTTCAATCTATAGAAAACTTATTCTATAGAATTCTATTGAGGAAACTGATTTCTATAGACAACCTAAAATATTCTATAGAGAATTAACTTTTCTATAGAAATTTCAATCTATAGAAAACTTATTCTATAGAATTCTATAGAGGAAACTGATTTCTATAGACAACCTTAAAAATTCTATAGAGAATTAACTTTTCTATAGAAATTTAAATCTATAGAAAACTTATTCTATAGAATTCTATAGAGGAAACCGCTTTCTATAGAGAATTCTTAAAAATTCTATAGAGAATCTGGAATGTTATAGAGTTCTATAGAGTTCTATAGAACTCTATAAAGCGTTCTATAGAATTCTATACAACTTTTTTGTAAGGGTGGTGTGATGAATCTTTAGCTTTTCGATCGAATTTCGCGCTCACCAAGCAGAATAATTCATAACATGAACACATTTTATTCATGCAACGTTAATCTGTTGCAGCATAATTTTCGAGATCAGTCCCATGCACCGAATTTGGTGTGATGAATCTTTAGCTTTTCGATCGAATTTCGCGCTCACCAAGCAGAATAATTCATAACATGAACACATTTTATTCATGCAACGTTAATCTGCTGCAGCATAATTTTTTAGAACAGTGCCATGCACCGAATTTGGTGTTATATCTTTAGCTATTTGATCGCGTTTCGCGCTCACTAAGCGAGCGTCGTAGTTGTGTAACATCGAAACGGTAACGAACAACAGTCGGCGTGCCTCGTCAACCCTGCTTAAAAATGACCGCATACGTCGCAGTCCACTTATGAAAGTGCAAATCGAAAAGTCCCTAATGTGAAGCAACGAAGCATATACAACGTCTCGCGACGTGACAGCCGGGCGTGACAGATCACTTTTCTCTAAGGCTTCTAACCAGTGAGAAAGTCTCGCTTTTTTCCAGGAAGTGCCGGTGGACATTAATGCGCCAAATTAATGTGGTTCTCAAATTGCAAAAGATCCCTACTCATGGAGGGGGTAGAGGAAATCAATTTTACGTCATATTTCACCAGGAAGTGCCTGAAAATGCGCCTAACGTGGTTCTAAAATTGCAAATGCTTAGACATACCTAGCCTCTTGTCGATGCCCTCGCGCTGTTGGAGTCACTCTAAATTCTGACGAGCGAAGCGAGTCAGAGAAACCGAGGCGCTTCGCTCGTCAGAATTTAGAGACTCCAACAGCGCGAGGGCATCGACAAGAGGCTAAGACATACCCCGCTTGGTCGCTCTGTCGCTTTGCTCCGTGTTTTTTAAAAAATATTTCACCCTATGCGATTTCGTTTCATTTAGTTAAAATGTCATGAGATAGTTTTAAAAACATCCAAATCTTATCTCTTACTAGTAAGAGATTAGATTTCCTATTGTTGTTATATACCGACAGCCTAGACGCCGGCCTAGACGTGCAAAATTCTCCTTTTCCTTTTTGATTGTACGATTTAGAGACACTATAGGACCCATTATTGGTGGTTATCCTCCTCTCATTGGTCGTGGGCTCAATGGTCGCCAGTTTTCAAGGAACGATAAATACTGAATAATACCGAGTTAAATTATCTTGGATCCGTGAACAACCTGAGAGGAGATCGCATTCAAATGTTCCCAAATTAATTTCTTAAAGAATTTGATGGCAACCTCCATATTAAGCCCAAGAACGAACGTAAGTAGACATAGATTCTATGACAACTCGGCGTCGCGTCGGAGCTCCCTGGAGTTAGCAATGACTCTATGCTTTGCTTGAGTGGATCTAACTCTAGGAAGCTCCGACGCCGATGCCGAAGGCGTCTGATCTTCCTTAGTTAGAGTGGGCGCGCGCCCGCCCGCAACCCACAATCGTGCAGGGGGCCGTTTCTCGAAACCAACTCCATGACAGTCATATCTTTGTCGCCGACCTACGGAGATGTCATGAAGTGGATAAACCGTTTCACGAAGCCATGACAGACATGATATCGATATATCGCGATACTAGCAGCTCAAGAAAATAGTCTTTGTCACGATCCATTTGATTTATCAAGAATAACCAAAAACAAGTTTTGGGGCTAAAATTGTTCAAAAAGAAGTATATAGATCTACATATATCTGCCAATACACCAGTTTACAGTTGTGTGCGCCATTTTAAACATGGCCAATGACCTAGAGGTCATGTATTTATGCGTAAATTAAGATTGCGCCCATGCAAATTGTGATTATATCACTGCCTACGCGCTGCGTTGTGCGCGCACATCATCATTTGCATGGGCGCAATCTTAATTTACGCATAAATACCAGAGGTCAGAGGTTATTGGCCCCAATTTTGGGGCCAATGACCCGAGGTCAACTGTCTGCGCATGCGCACTGATACAACTGTAAACTGGTGTATTCGGCAATATCGTGAAATAGGCCCCGCAACTTACCCGTCTTGTAATCGATTACAAATCATCTTAGACTTCTAACTTCAGTCTGCTTCAGCCAACATTTTATGACGGACAGCAATAAAAGGGAGATAAAAGTGAGTTAAATAGGGGGTTGAAAGGGACTTATTTTTTAAATAATAATTAGGAGGAGGGGGGGGGGGGGCGGGCCACCCCCCAAAAAAATTAAAAAAGGAAAAATATTTAACTTAAAATAAAAGATAAATTTAAAGAGAGGGGTTGGCTGAAGTTAGAAGCCTAGTATAAAATTATAATCGATTCAAAACAGTTGCGGGGCCTATATCACGAGTATGCCATAAATTCTCCTAAAATAAATAATAAATAGTGTCATTATCAAATGTAGATCATCAAACGATTCGCATATTTCTGTAAAGATTCTTAAATTGAAGAAAAACCGGTGAGTGTTTTTTTTTTGACATTCGAATCAAAAGTTAGTTGAAGGATACCGTAATGTGATAGTTTATCAATACGTACTTTTTTGTTTATTGTGACGAGGAATTTTAGGCAAATACCTTTTCTCAGCCAGTTTTAATTTTATTCTAGAGTCTCATAAATACTCGTTATATAATTGATTTGATATTGAAAATATAATTTGGAAGAAGTAATTAGAGAGGGAATAATAATGCACATAGGCCCCAAAGGTATGACGGTATCCTAAGAAAAGACTAAGCTAGGATCGACTATGGAAAACGGTGTGTAACATTCTTATCTCTCTTATTTATATGTTATAGATCTAGTTTAATGATTTGTGATTTAATGTTTATATTCAGCTTTTTAAAGTTCCTGTATAATTTGTACTCTCACTTTTGTACATTTGCATTTCGCATCCTAGAGAATTACGTACCGAACTCGTCTATATTTTTCTCAAAATGATAGTGAAACTAATCGTACATTTCGCGGCCCATGGAATGGCAACAAACTGACTTGTGATGGCGCTTTACAGCAATTAAAAAGATATGACGGGTTCGGAGCAGTGACAACTCGCTTGTCGCGGAAGTTGTCGCTCATCTTGGTAAAGACGGCTTCGTGAAACACTAAGCTGACAAGTTGCGTGACAGTGGCGAGATGTCGTTGATCTTGTAGTTATGACGGTTTCGAGAAACGGCCCCCAGTATGCACTTGTAATTGTACAGCGGATTGCTGGGAAACCTGTGAAAAAGTGTATACTAACAAGCGCGTAGCCAGGATTTCATTTTTACTTAAAGAGCGTGCGTATCGCTTCCTAGGGGGGTGGGTGCAGGGAGGGGAAGCTTTGAAAGAAGACGATTCGTTGTACCTTTCTCGACTCATAATCCTTGTCTGAATTCAGTCCGCCCCTCCTGCGCATAGCGCGGAAGCTTTGACGTATTTTTAGACAAAGTAAAGAAGACGATTCGTTGTACCTTTCGAGCTTTTCCGACCCTTAATCCTTATCTGTATTCAGTCCCCCTCTTTCGAAGCACGGAAGCTTTGACGTTTCATTAAATTATTAGAGAAAGAAGACGATTAGTTTTTCCGTTCTCCTTAATTTGAACTCAATTTCACCCTTTCACCCTTTCCTTGGTCGAATTCGCTGGTTCAGATGGCTAAGTCTTCAGTAGAGTTATCCGAGCACAGCGAAAGCATTTGATAACCAATAGAAGGTTGCATTTGTGCCGTACGTTGTCGATTCTGTATTTTATATGTTATAGCTATATACATCTTCAATAAATATGACGTCATTTTCTCGGTGACTCGCATGGCTTCAAAGCCTTTTTTTTACGACCAAGTGTTTGGAGAGCTTAGGGAAGAGCAGACGGCGTTGCGTAACACTTCGTAACATTTGGATCGCCAGAGGGCATCTGTGGTCTGATACGGGCGGCTGTTGATGGATTTGATGGCTGAAGAGGGTTACATTACTTGTTGTTAAGCCAAGTTAATCTTGAATATCTTTCCCGCAGGAAATTCTTTCGAGACGGATTCTCCATCTAAAACACCTCCCTGGTACTACTACTACTTTTACTACTACTACTACTTTTACTACTACTACTACTTCTACTACTACTACTACTATTACTAATTGTACTACTACTACTACTTTTACTACTACTACTACTTCTACTTCTACTACTACTACTACTACTTCTACTACTACTTCTACTACTTTTACTACTACTACTACTTCTTCCACTACGTTCTACTACTAAACATTTTCAATATATTGGTAGTGCTCAGAGTATGATTGATTTTTCACAAGAAAGCATTGCTTAATTATCTCCATTTGCAAGAATATGCTGTAAAACACCTTTGTTTTCTCACTATTTTTAGGGAATGTAGGCAGTAAAGCAAGAAGCAGATGTGAGGACTTTGAAGTGCAGCCTGCAGATCTGAGAGCAGCAGAGACTGTTCAGTCATTCCCAGAAGTCAAGCAAGAAATGGAGAGAGGGACACTTGATCATCACCAAACCACATATATAAGTGTAGCAGAAAATGTCCATTTAGTCCCAGAAGATATGATCAAGCAAGTAGCAGAGAGAGGGGCATTAAATCCTCTCAGAACAAGGGATAGGAGCGCAGCAGAAGGTGTTCAGTCAGTCCCAGAAGATAATGTCAAGCAAGAAGTTCAGAGCAGGACCTTGAGTTCACTGCATTCTACAGATATGTGCATAGAAACAACCCTAGGACATACTACATGTAACAAGCAAGAAATGGAAAGTAAGTCCTCCAGAGATGAAACTGCCCCATCAGTCCCAGAACACAGTATGCAAAAAGCAGAGAGTTGGACCTTACATACTTTGCCAACTCCAAATAGGAGCTCAACAGAAACTATTCATTTTGTTGAAGGAGTTCTCATCAAGCAAGAGGTTGATAGCAATGTCATTCATTACCTGTCACCCATGAATGAATTCATTCCATCAGTCATAGAAGTTCTCATCAAGGAAGAAGCAAAGGCCTTTTCAACCGTTGGAGAGGAAATCGATCAGTTACCCCTCAAAACCAACATCAAGCAAGAACCTACAGAAGAAAGTAAAGAGGAAGGTGTCCCATCAAGTCTAGAAGGTATTACTTGAATTGATATTCCAGTGAAACCTGTGTACAAAGTATGCCTGAGTCATTAAGGTTTCTTTTGTAAAAACGTTTAATTGTTAACTTTATATGGGTGGTCTCGTTTACGGTAATCGTTTTGATAAAGCCATATGTAATCATGTTCATGTCTATGCATGTCACGCCACGCTCAGCTAGCTTGCCCCTCGTCAATGGACACAGCGCTATGAATGTTTCACGAATTCATGCCGCACCTTCGTACAATATGAATGGCTGAGGTGAAGATGTGGGATCGTGTGAACGCTGTAAAATGCATGATGCATGAAGAAGCGTGAATCATGGCGAGGGCGTGGCTCTGCGGCTCACGTGATAAATGGCTCGCGCATTACCTAGTGCGCAAGGTACTTCAGACTCTACAAACCACAATACCATATGTCCTTCATTTGTAGGACATGACCATGCAAGGCCCCTTGGGCTATCTTGAAGCATTCTGTCAAGTGATGCTAAAAATGATGGGAATTTACCTGATGATATGTATCAAGATACAGTCAATGTGAATAATTCATATTCACTTGTTCTGGTTTTCCAACACAAATCTTCTAGCAGTCTCTATAGTCCCTTGACATTTAAGTGGTATACAGTATCTACATTATCAGCTATTAAACACAAAAGTGATTGTGCATCGCAGATCATCCGAATGCAGAATACTAAAGATACCTAATAAATCGCCTTAACAGCAATTTTAAACTTACTAATTATTTTCCATTGAGGGTGTGACAGCTGTATTTGTAAGTGTAGAAATGGACCAATGAATGTGTTTTGTTTGCTGTAATCTCCTTGTACATGTACAGATCGAACTTGAAGGACTGCACTAACATTTAATGAAGAAAGACTGATTTTAAATGATCCGACGATAATGATTTATTTCAGGTAAAATCAATCATGAAGTGGATAGTACAACCCATAATCCTGTGTCACGTACTGATGAAGACGAGGAATCTGAACAACCTACATCAGAAGGTAGATTTAATCTATAGTACAATGAGGTTTTTAAAGGCCTGGTCAGACCACACCGATAACGAATCAACGATAAAGCATGTGCATATTGCAAGATGTATTTAGTGGTAAGACCTCCCCAATTTTCACAGAAAAGAATTGTTAGTTGTGTCAGTCAAACACTGTTGTCACTGCATCACTTCAAAGAAGTGCAATTATTAGGTTACAGATGTTATCGTTTCTGCTTGCTTCAAAAAGAATCATTGGCCGAGCAATCCCAATAGCAAGATAAAATAGTCGAGGCAGGCTCATTAGCATATACGTCAATGTCTGACTTACATCTGCAACAAATTTCAAATACATTTTCCACTTTCATAACAGAACGATTTGGGAGCAATTTATCGCAGTGGTTATCATTATCTTTAGCAATGAGGTCTGATCAGAACAGGGTTGGGCGATAAATACCGGTGGCGGTAATTAGGCCTCAAATAAAAACTTGTTGTATTGGCCTTTGGTTGCCAAAACATGGGTCGGTCGGTCAGTCGGTCGTTTTTTTTTAACTTTTTTTGTTTGTCACCTTCCGTTTGGGCCTATATTTTTCAGATTTGAATGTTATTGTTGTTTTTTCTTCTTTTTTCCCCGCCCTCTTTTGGCTGATATTTCTCATTTATTTTAGTGCTTTAATACATTTAATCTTATTCATCTTATAATTATCCATGGTTTGCACGAGTGAGAATTTTGGAATAATTTGATTTTATGCATTTATATCCCATTTAAACAAACAAAATACATGTTATTTTATTCAATAATTGTTAAAAAATCTAAAAAACGGTCTAAAAAATAAACTTTTTTAAAATGCCGACCGTAGATTTTCAGATTTTTGGGTTTGTCGCAGGGGGCAATACAACAAGGTTTTATTTTAGGTCTTACCGGCGGTAAATACTGGTAAATACCATCCAGTAAATAAGATGTGCGTCTGGTAAATTTGTAAAAAACAGGAAATATGATTTTTAATTCTCTATTTATTAATAATTTTACTTGTTTTTAGCCTCAACAACCGAAAATATTGCACATGGTTTTTGAAGCACACGGCATTTTGTTCATATCGTCACCCGTTTCACGAACCGTCCTCTCTGGCCAAATTCGGCATTTTTTTCAATTTTTATTTTTTTTGCATTTTTTTCATGTACTAATAAATACCTACATTTTGTGAAAATTTCAGAGTCTAACATTGCGCGGTTACGTAATAACGACGTCATCGTAAAGCGTCCTCTTGCAATAAATTGGATATTTCTGTACCACGAACCGTCCTCTCTCGCGCTCGCGCGCTCAGGACACTTCGTGGTGAAGAATTTGACGTAAATTGATCCGTCTGCTGCACCACGAAGCGGCCGCTTCCCTGGAAAGTTTGCCCGGATCCAATTATTTCGTAAGTATATGCTCTAAGATCTATTTTCTAAAACATAAAATATTTTCAAAAAACAATAAGAGATTCTTCCTTCGGTTATAGCAATTATATTTTTCTAAAAAGTTCATTTTATCATTAAATTCTCACGGAAAATTATGTTACAGTCCCGCCTATTCAGTTTTTGGTTGGACCTAACACGAAATCCTGTCTGACTGTTGATAATAAGAACTAACTTCAGATCTACTGAAGATATCTGCTTTCTAAGATTATTTAATGAATACTGTCTGTAGATTAGATAAACACAGGAAAAACTAGAACAAGAGCAATTCAACACTAGTAATTTAGGTCTAACTCTAGATCTAGACCTAGGATCTACTTTGTCTTTATCTTACAATACTATTATAGGGATTGATATCGTTGAACCGATACCGAGACCGAGATGATCGGGATCGTGATCGAGAGACTAGAAAATGGACTGTTGTCTGTAATATTCTGATTGTTGTTTCTAGGCCGTTGTCGCCTTATTAAAGGTGTTTTAACCAAATTCCTGTCTGATATCTAATCATTCCTGTCTGTACCTAGTGAATCCCCTTATACTGGCGTAATCGGCAGGATTTCTTTGTGCTATGGCCTTTTGGAAATCTAAGGATTGGGTGAGAAATTGACACGGTCGGTTCATGCAGTGTGTGACTGTTGTTGCCCCACTTGTTGTCTAATATGTCTATGTCTATGCTGGTACTTGTCAAAAGCCTTTAATTTCAGCAACTAAACGAGGATATTGTGGTGTGGTGTCTCTCATAGTGGTCATGATTGATTAGTGCATAGTGCGTTGTGTAGGCCTAGTACTTGTTGTAGTAGTAGTAGATCTAGGGTCTAGATCTAGACTCTACAGATAGACTAATCAAGGTTAAGGTAGCTATTAAACAAGTAGACTCTAGTCTAGAGTCTAGTGAAGTAACATTAAAAATAAAATAAAAAAATAAATAAATACATAGGGTCTAGACTAAATAAATAAAAGTTGATTAAAATAGTAGATCTAGTAGTCTAGACCATCTCACTAACCATACACCATACACTAAAACACACATGTTCAATAGGTCACTAAATTAAATTTAAACTAGATCTAGATCTAGTCTAGTTCAGTGCTCAATGAAAGATAAAATTAACCATGACAGACCGATCAGCATATCTCGGCAGATTTACAGCTGAGCACATAGCACACTTGTGTGAATTGAATCATATTGATACCAATGCTGTAAAGACCAAGCAAGATCGGATCTCATGTTTATGTGATTTGCCTAAGCTGGTAGAGGATGAACCAAAAAATACAGGTGTGGGTGTGGATGACCTTTTGCGGGTCATGAAGCACCTTGAAGATTCTCATCATCATGAGACTGAGAAATTATGCAAATCCTTACTGTCTGCTGCAATCGGTAGCTCTACACAAACTGGGCCTCCGTTAAAGGGATTACATCAGCTAAGTAGCGATGATGATATGGTGTGCTACCTTCGCACTTTTGAGCGACTAGCCCTGGCAGCAAACAAGCCAAAGAGTGAATGGCCTCGGCTGTTAGAACCATATCTGACCGGAAGAGCTCAGCAGGCATTCCACGCCCTGAGTGCCAGAGAACAGAATAACTACGACGATGTTGTCCTGGCCATCAAAAGAAGGTACCACCTCATTCTTCTACATTTGTAAGATCTTTTTTTAGGGGGGAGGGGTGGGTGCAGGTTTGGGATGAGTCTTCTATTTGGTGGGGGGGGGGGAGGCATTGGAACTAGTGTGTATATTTCACTATTGTAGTCTTATTCATTTTTTTTTTTGGGGGGGGGGGCATCTTCTTCGGAGAGTTTAAAACTAGTGTTTATATTCAATTTTTGTAATCCTACCCCAGAAGCAAAACTTGGTCCTCTACCCGTATCATCGCCATCACTTCCTGAAGATTCAACAGGATGTGGATCTGGATTGCCTGAACCAATATCCATCGCAAGTGACCAGATAACACAGTCTGACAGCCATGCAGGTAAAAATATCTTCCAATAATAGTTCATGACTATTCATAATAACATAAAGAAATCAGAGGACTGTCCACAGTACAAGGAAATTATACTGATGATAATAACTAAAGTGAAATTATATTGATACAGTTAGAATGGACAAAAAGCACACTTCATTTTATTGATTGTGTACGTGTTCTGAATATAAAAGGGATTTTCTATTCATTTATTCAATATCCTGATCAATTATTATCACACTTATTGTTTCTGTTGTGCTCAATATAACTTTACCTGTGTCCCGAAAATTATGTCATTACATTCACTATCATTGTTTTCCCTATCATTGTTTTCCCTTTGTCTTTTTATCTTCTCCAGATTCTCCGCTCCATCCAAACATGCAGTGTGGTCAGAGAAATCCTGAAACATGTGACAATTTCATGTGTACTGATGAAGTTTGGGCAGCGTGTCCAGAGTGCTTGTGTTTCTTATGCTTCCTTCATTTTAACTTACGTGATGATTGCCTTTGTCATAATCTTGCATTCAATCTCAGTGAAATTCCACTTGACATCAGTTCAAGTGCATCACAGTACCAAGGGCTCACCAACGAAGAAGAAAGGAACAATGAAGACGAGGTTATGCCGTTAATGGAATCAAGAAGAGGAAACTTTGAAAACCAAGCCTCATTGGATACAAGAGTTGAAGAGAACGGAGATCAGGTACTGATGGCGACTCTGGAATCAAAACAATCCGATGCGACCGACTCATTAGATATTCCAGAGCATCTTGAAGAAGCTAGCCTTCCCCAGGAATCAGCTGATAATAGTCAACTGTCTCCTGAATCATTTCAAATAGATGGGGAAAGAGCATTGGAAGTGCCAGAGCAGCCAAAGACGGTGAAGAGTAGAAATAAATTAGTCAAAGAACGGAGAAATGCTGGTTACAGCTATGAGAGTGAAAAGAGTAAGGAACTAAAAGCGGCGAGGAGATTTGCTAGCTACGAAACCTCATGTGAAAAGTGTCATTTCAGAGGACTTAGTTGCAACACATTTAGTTGCAACACTCGTGAAGCTATTAGATCAGCTTTTTATGACCTTGCTGATCTGACAAAGCAGAGAGAATGAATTGGACGGCACACCGAACAGATTCAAGAAAAGAAGTCAAGAAAGATCAGAAAATGTGCGTATTTCCTGCCCAATGCAGGTGATCCATGCATTAAAGTTCGTGTATGCAAAGCGATGTTCGTGGGAACATTAGGTATATCAGAGAGGCAAGTGAAGACCGTGCTTGGAAAGAAGAGACCATACGGCTGCCTTGAAGGTGAAGGAAGGGGTGGCAGGCAGACGTCTGACAGAGACGCTCTATTACGTGAAGGGGTGAAGCGGCACATTAATCAATTTCCGCGTCAAGAATCTCATTATTGTCGGGCCAACAGTCGATGTGAATACCTTTCAGAAGATCTCAATCCTGAGATCATGTATCGCATGTACAATTCATCTACAGAAGGTACAGAGGAATGTGCTTCTTTATCTCTTTACAGGAAGGTTCTGAAGAAGATGAATATCAAGTTCCATCATCCGAAAAAGGACATGTGCCCCTTGTGCGAAACCTACAGACGTGGGAATCCCAAAGAGAGGGAAGAAATTGCAGGGGCATACAAAGTTCACATTGCTGAAAAAGAAAAAGTAAGAGAGTTGAAGAGTCTTGCTAAGGAAAGAGCTTCAGTTGACCACACATTTGTCTCTGCAGTTTTCGATCTGGAGCAGGTCATTTACTTGCCGAAGTCCCCACAATCTGACATTTTCTACAAACGTAGACTCAGCAACTACAACTTCACGATATATGAACTTGCAAGCAAGGACGGATGGTGCTTTCTTTCACACGAGTGCGAAACAAAAAGAGGATCCTGTGAAATTGCCTCACACGTCCATCGGTACCTTAACAGTCTAGATGAGAGGGGTGTGAAACAAGTAGTGTTCTACTGTGATGGCTGTGTCGGTCAAAATAAGAACTCTATCATCCCAACAATGCTGCAACATTTCATCGGAAAGGCTAAGTCCGTTGAATCGGTCACAGTTAATTACTTCCCTACAAACCACGGACAAAGTGAGGGTGATGCCATGCACAGCGTCATAGAACGAAGCATTAGACGTGTGAAAGAAGTCATGGTACCGACTCAATTGAGCACCATTTGTGCGATGGCTCGTCTTCACCCCCATCCTTATCATGTAGTAGAAGTCCAATCAAGAGATATTGATGATTGGAAGTCTGTTGGTCAACAGAAAGGTATTCTGCGAGTCCGAACCTCTGAGGGTGGACAAACCGTAGACTGGAAGAAATTCATGGCTATGAAGGTCGTGAAAGGTGAAGTGGATTCCGTGTACTTCAAGTATTCTCACACTGATGAAGAATTTGATGTGATCAGGACAAACCAGACACGGAGAGGTGTAGAAGAGGTCACTGAAGTAACACCCGAGCCTCTCTACAGGAATGGCCCACCAAAGCTATCTTTGGGTAAATATCAGGATCTCAAGGCCCTCTGCAGCGGCACTACACCTGCAGTCTGGCACCCACTCCACCAGGCTTTTTATGATAAGCTGCCTCACTACTAAACTATGCTACCCAAATGATATCAGTTAATTAATGCTTTCATATTCTTTGTTTCCATAAAAAGTAATCACTGACCAGTTCATATCTGAAATGTAGAGTTGAATCTGCTAGATTGTGACGAGCTGTGTTTGTCATTATGATACTTTGCGTATTTTCATATGAGCGATTTCAATTTTTGTTGAAAATCAAATCTTAAAAAAAAAAGAACTTGTTTATAAATGATTCACAATTGAGACTAAAAAAATACTTTTGCATGACATCGAAACGAAAATTACTTATTTCATTGGTATGAGATGTATCTAGCACAAGAGATAATATATCAATGACATATTAATTAAATGATTTGTATTGAATGATGCATTCTTTGGGATATTACATGCATAGTTACGAAATTAAGCTGGCTCATTTTATTTATTTATTTTTTTCATCTGTAAATATTGAAGTTTTAATATAAGGAATAGACTATAGAGATGAAATTATCAAATGAATTGACGAGAAATAATCAATTCTTTTGAATATTGTGTCAATATGATATTTATTGTACTCAAGACAAGTGATATTTTACCATTTCCATCTGTAAATAATGCAGTTTAAAAACAAAATGTAATACACTGAAATAATTAAATGAATTTATGAGAAATAATACATTCTTTTCAATATTATATTTCTATGAGATGTATCTGGCTCTTTCAGAACATTGGTATTTCTTATCTGTAAATGATACAGCTTTAAAGAGAAAAAAATTATATGAAGATGAAATGATTTGATAACATGTGTTGAAGATAAATGATGTTTTCTTTGGAATAATACATTCCTATGAGATGTATCTGGCTCATTCCTTTTTTTATCTGTAAATAATGCAGTTTAAATAGAACTCTGAATTTACTACGGATATGAAATAATTACAATAATTAAAAATAAATAATGCATTTGTTAAATGATGTGTTGAAATTTAATATTTATATCCGTCAATAATGCAGTTTAGAAATAACATAATGAAGTAAACTTGGAAATGGAAAATACGAGATGTATCAAGGACTAGAATTTAATGTTTCTATCTGTAAATAGTGTAGTTTAAAAAAAATAACAATGAAGTATACATTGGAAATAGAATAACTACATGAATGGAAGAAAAGTGATACATAATTTTAAATATTTCATTATTGTGATGAATCTGACTAAAGAGATCTTGGTGAAATTTTGATATTTCCATCTGCAAACAATGAAGTTTAACAAGATTCTATGGAAATCAAAATGAATAGAATGTGGAAAAGTTATATATCCTTTTGAATATTCCTAAGACATGTGCATAATTGAATATATTTCATGCAGAGTTGTGAGGAATAGGATTATTAAAATCCTCTAATTTGATGTCCAATATATCACTTTTTCATTAATAGAGACAAAGGTTTTACTTTATACAACTGATATAAAGAGTCAAATCACGAGGACTTCTTGATGACTGGATATGAAGAAACAAAAAAAAAAAAAAATTGAAATAACATTCCATCATTGTCCATTCTTTTTTGTCTCAATGAGATCTAAACAAACATTATGCCAAAATGTCAATGTGTGTGATTTTTTTTTTAAAGGAATTGTAATTCGTCTTGCCTATTTCAGATTTTGTTCTGTCTGTAAATATTTCTGTTAAATATGTTGCAAATACTATGGAATGAAATAATATGATGATTATTAAAAGATAAAAAGACACAATTGATAAATAATCTATGTTTGTTTATTTTTTTTAATATTTGAAGCAGGCAACCCCTATACAAATTTAAGTTCGTCGCGAACTCGTATTATGCTCGTGGTAAGCTTAATAAGATCGTTTTTTAGGCTTTAAGCTCGTAACACGCTTCCAGGACGCTAGTAACGATCTTACTAAATGTTGGCGAGCTCGTGCGCGAGTTCGTCACGAGCTCGTGGCGAACTCGCGGGTAAACTGGGGAGCTCGTGGGCGAGCTCAGGGGTAAAGGGGGAGCTCGTGACGAGCTCGTTGGTAAACTGGGGAGCTCGTGGCAAGCTCGTTGGTAAAAGGGGGAGCTCGTGGCGAGCTCGTGGGTAAAACGAGGAGCTCGTGGCAAGCTCGTGGGTAAAAGGGGGAGTTCATGGCGAGCTCGGGTTAAACTGGGGAGCTCGTGGCGAGCTCGGGGGTAAACTCCCCATAGGAAAGTGAAAAGTATGCCGCAGACCTGCCGCAGACCTGCCGCAGACCTGCCACAGCTCTGCGGCAGACTTTTAGTCTGCGGCAAAGAGTATGCCGAAGTATGCGGCAGAAAGAAATTTTGCTGCAGACTTGCCGCATACCAGTATGCCACAGGAACAGTCTGCGGCAGATCTGCGGCAGGATGAAATTTTGCTGCAGACTTGCCGAATACCAGTATGCCACAGGAACAGTCTGCGGCAGATCTGCGGCAGGATGAAACTTTGCTCGAGACTTGCCGCATACTAGTATGCCACAGGAACAGTCTGCGGCAGATCTGCGGTAGGATGAATTTTTGCTCCAGACTTGCTGCATACTAGTATGCCACAGGAACGGTCTGCGGCAGGGCGAAACTTTGCTCCAGACTTGCCGCATACCAGTATGCCACAGGAACAGTCTGCGGCAGATCTGCGGCAGGATGAAATTTTGCTGCAGACTTGCCGCATACCAGTATGCCACAGGAACAGTCTGCGGCAGATCTGCGGCAGGATGAAACTTTGCTCGAGACTTGCCGCATACTAGTATGCCACAGGAACAGTCTGCGGCAGATCTGCGGTAGGATGAATTTTTGCTCCAGACTTGCTGCATACTAGTATGCCACAGGAACGGTCTGCGGCAGGGCGAAACTTTGCTCCAGACTTGCCACATACCAGTATGCCACAGGAACAGTCTGCAGCAGATCTGCGGCAGGATGAAATTTTGCTGCAGACTTGCCGCATACCAGTATGCCACAGGAACAGTCTGCGGCAGATCTGCGGCAGGATGAAACTTTGCTCGAGACTTGCCGCATACTAGTATGCCACAGGAACAGTCTGCGGCAGATCTGCGGTAGGATGAATTTTTGCTCCAGACTTGCTGCATACTAGTATGCCACAGGAACGGTCTGCGGCAGGGCGAAACTTTGCTCCAGACTTGCCGCATACCAGCTAGTACGCCACAGGAACAGTCTGCGGCAGATCTGCGGCAGGGCGAAAGTTTGCTCCAGACTTGCTGCATACCAGTATGCCACAGGAACAGTCTGCGGCAGGTCTGCCACAGAAAAGTGGGAAATTATACAGTCTGAAGCAAGGCTATAGGCGGCCATTTTGTAGGACATGCAGTACCATATGAGGTTGCAGGCTGAGCCCATGACCTTGTAAATTCCTGTGTTAATTAGCACTGTTAATTGTCTTTTTAGCTTCTGTCAAACCAAACAATTTACTTCAAGTTCAACTGGTACCATAAGAGGAATTTATTACATAAGAGGAGGCTGAGGAATTAACGGACTGTTTCAAACTTTTTTGTTGTGCAATATGTGATCTTATCTTCAGCCCCACTAACTCACTTTTTTGTTGTAACTAGGTACCCAAGACGAAAATCCAATTGAAACTAATTGAACACCAATTTAATTTTCAATTGGTTTCAATTGGTCTCAATAGGTTTTAACAGGTTTCAATGGGAATTTAATAGGACTTCAGATGGTTTCAATTGGTCCAGATTGTCCCTATTGGACCAATTGGGCCCATTGGCCCCATTGGCCTATGCCCCATTATACTTTAATGGGACCCAAATTGGCCTGAAGTTGGACTTCAATTGGTCCAATTAAAACCAATTGAAAACCTTTTAAAGTCTAATGGGGCAGATTGGTCCAATTGAAATCCCATTAAAGTCTAATAGGGCCAATTGAAACCAATCATCTCATGAATATTCATTATTACTTTACACGTGTGACAGAAAAATACATTTATCATGATTTGTTAAGCAAATTAAGACAATGCACATCATTTTTGTGATTTCTATTTTCCTTTTGCCATTATTAACCAATAGATTATTTTGTCTGATCATTTTACAATTACATTCACGTTTTAGCAATAGATTGATAGATTGATATTGATTATATGATTACTAACCAAGAAACAATATACATATTTAGTATATATATATGTGTACGAGCCTGAGTCACTTTAAATGTTACTCTTGAATACACTTCAAATGATCTATGTGATGGAGTTAATACAATTGAGAATAGAATATACCTAATTGGTAATATCGATATATATTGGTATTACCTAATTGGTAATATCGATATTGCCAATATCGATTATGAAGTATCAATCAGTTTACCATTAAGCTTGCAGCCATTCCACGAGATTGTCGACGAACTCGCCGACGAGCTTGTCGACGAACTCGTTCACGAACTCGCCGACGAACTCGTTCACGAACTCGTTGACGAGCAAACCAACGAGCTCGCCAACGAGCTTATCGGCCAGTGACGAGCGTGTATATTTGGAGCATGCCAACGAGCTCGCCAACGAGCTCGTAGCTAATTTGCATATTTGGAACGAAACGAGTTCGTCTGCTTGCTCGTCAACGAACTCGTTGGCGAGCACGCTGACGAGCTCGCGTGTAAGCGTACTGAAATTTGTATAGGGGAATGGACGTGTGTATCTAAATCCTTTGTTTCCATGCATGTCTGATTTATCTGATTTTCTTAATTTAAAGTGCCTTATGAAATTACTGCAGACAAATTTAAAAAAAGAAGAAAGAACGGAAGAAATAAAGAAAGAAAGGAAGAAAATTTGGTAAAGAAAGCAAGGAGGAAAGAAAGAAAGAAAATGTAAAGAGAAGGAAGGAAGGCAGACGAAAAAGTAAAGGAAGGAAGGAAGGCAGAAAGAAACAAAGAAAGAAGAAGCAAAGAAAGAAAGAAAGCAAGAGTTACTATCAATCCAGAATTGGACAATGTTAAAAGAAGAGCATTTTGATTTCGTCCAGTAAGATAGCAATACTAATAAACTAACTAATAAATTTCAAAGAAAAGAAAAAAGAAAAGAAAAAGACAAATTATTGCATGCAATGAACTGATTTCCAATAAACGAATTTTGCCCGTTATTCAGTACAAAAAAAAAAATCAATATTGAATTAAAATAACTATGAATGCTCACAGATCATACTTTAATTGAGATTTTCTTAAATATTCATTCGGTTTGTACACATCTTGTTAAGAGCGGACGGTTCGTGGTGAAATGGATTACTGTTGTAACGGAATTCATCTTTTTCACGAACCGTCTTCTCTGTTTATGAGGCAGTACGGACAAAAAATATTTCATCATTTTTGAAGAATTGATATTGAGTGAGAGTAGATGTGTCATTCTTTACTCTCATCATCACCCGGATTATTTCAACATCCCTAAAATGTTTGAAAATGTGAATTAGAAAACCGATGTCTGTAAACAACACTTTCCGATTCTCAGTCACTTCATCTTCCATTCATTTTGTACGGTTTTCAGTTGCGCGTAATAGGAGCGGACGGTTCGTGGTGAAAATAGCAATGCGCATTGTGCATTTCATCTTTTCCACGAACCGTCTGCAGGAGAGCGGCCAGTTCGTGGTAAAGACGCGAGGCGCGATCGCGCACTATATCTGTTCCACGAACCGTCCTCTCTGTTGCAATGCTCGCTGTGGCGTAAATAATTAAGTTCAAGAAAATATAAAGATATGGGATGTAACTTTGGGACCTGAACTATCGAATGAAGTCATCGGTTTTTAATTTGCTCTACTTTTAGTTATAATTATTGCCGGTTTAAAAAAAGCTTTTCTTTAAATGCGTTTTCTGCGAAACTAACTTTCGCATCAAAGTGCGCAGAGAGGACGGTTCGTGGTGCAGGCGACGATATGCTAAATAATAGGTATTCATGAATATGGTAATTAACAACTGAATTAAAGATACTATGTCCAATTTGCATTAGTTGTCGAATCGACTTAAGAGCTATAGAGCCAGTAAGTGATTGTGACCGAATGGTCGTACGTTTTATGCTGTGCAAAGATTCAATCAGTTTAATTTTGGCCCTTTCAAGAAGTGGGTTATTGATGTAGACAAATGCTCATGTACCCTTAGCCCTTACTGTACTGGGGGGGGGGGGGGCCTGGGAGGCCCCCCCTCGACATTTTCGGAGATTGCGCCGCAACCGCTTGGAATTTTGAATTGTCGTTTCATGACTTTTTTCCCTCAAGTCTTACGCACATTTTGATACAATTTTCGTCGAAATCGGATATACCTGTAAGGCGTTACATAACAATTAGTATGCGCATGTCATCAAAAAAAAAAAAAAAAAATTACAAATCGCATCAAAATTTGCATAAATTATCATTATTAATTACATTAAAATAACTTTTTTGTGTTAGAAAAGAAGTTTCATATGAATAATGAGTTTCAACATTCAAAAATTGGAGTTTGACACGTTTTCTGTAAAATGCATAAAATTAGCGCGTTTTGCATAATTAATTAGGCTAACAACAAAAATTTGCATATTTGGAAAAAACTAATTATACCATCTTGTTCCTTACGTAAATATCTACAAACATGCAAATTTTCGTGTTCATCGGACAATCGACGGCCGAGATCATAGGGGGGGGGGGCCTCCCAGGCCCCCCCCCCCCCCCAGTCAGAGGGTGCTCAAAATAGCCCAGTACAGTAAGGGTTAAACCTTTACAGCTCATTTTATTGATGTTAATTATCAAAGAAGAAAAAAAGGCAGTCAGTCACTCAATAGTGTTTGACATTGAATTCTAGCAAGTAAACGGGTTTCCTTGCATAATTTGAATATTAGGACACTGCTAACGTTTAAATTTCACAGATAGGACATACATGACATATTCGTTATTCCTGCAAAGTTGTACAGAATTTGATGTTGGCTGCAAAAGGGACATTGAATTGAATTGAATTGATTTATTCACGGTAAACTCACATCAGTCTAAAAAGACTGCTTTTCAGCAAGTTCGTGTAAAAAGCATAAAACAGATCTCAATTACATATACATCAGTAAATACATAGGAAAACTACTTAAAGATGACATACATGCATAAAATACAAAAATAAATAACAAACTATTGCATCAAATAAAATAACAAGCACAAAGATATATGATATAAAAGGTTTCATATGAATAAATTAGGAAGAACAAAATGAAGTAAGAAGCTAACATATTAAATGAAAATTACAGACATAGATAATACGTGTCATTAAAAAAGGGTCATTTTTGATAAATAGGCATAGGAGATGAGTAGAATGGGATAGGATGAGAAGAGAACAAAGAAAGAGAGAATGTGAACAAATAGAGATAGAAGAAGAAGAGGGATGAGAAAAGAACAAAGAAAGAGAGAATGTGAGAAAAGAGAGATGGACGAAGAAGAGGGTGAGAGTGACGGAATAGTACAATGCATCTACCTCCAGTTCAAATTGCCGGGTAGTTGACAAGAGACAAATTCTTTCAGGTAAGGCATTGAATAATTAGACACTTGAGTACCGGTAGATAAATCCCTTTCGTTTAAAATTGGTTTTGGGTTTTTCTGAAGTGAGTACCAGTATGTTAACAGAATTCCTGAGGCCGTGGGTGTATTCTTTTAGGGAAATGCGTTCGCATAATGATTTAGGAAGCAAATTGTGTACTAGTTTAAAGATTAGTACTAGGGCATGCTTTTTACAACGTATATCAACACGGTCAACTTTTAGGATAGAATAGAGCAGATTTGTGTTGAAACGGCTATCGACAGACAGGACTATTTGTAGTGCTCTATTTTGAATTACTGATATTTGCTTAAGATGAGCTTTGCAAGCATTTCTCAATAATGCTGAAAAATAATCAAAATGAGGTTGCACAAGGGTTTTATATAACATTACGGCTGTATCTTGCGAAATATATGGTCTCAAACGTTTTAAACAATATATACTGGATAACGCTTTTTTTCTTTACGTGTGTGACTTGATCTTGCCAATTCATTTTCTCTTTTAAAATAACTCCTAGATACTTCATTGTCTTAACAGTTGTTAGAGGGATTCCGTTTATCTGGATATTGATATTATCAAATGACCTTCGTTTACGATTTGATGTAATAACCATGAATTCACACTTCTTTTCATTCAATAAAATTCTTTGATAAAATATCTTTAATGAAGAACATCATATCTAGATTAGGTGTATATTTGGGATCTTTGTCCTGTATTTTTTTCAAGCATTTTATAATGGACAAACACACGAACAAACACACACACACACACGCACACACACAAATAGTACACACCAGAGCAACCATACTCACCACCATTGTTATAATGTTCAAAATTGAACAATCCCTATGAACAAAAGAGTGAAAAAATATATTTCCCGTAAGTACCGCTTATTTCCTGGCATCCGGGAAATAAGCCTCCGAAGCGGGAAATATACCAACCCTGGATCAGGACCTATCACCGTAATCTGCTTCCTTTGATATAATTCAGCTCATGCAGATTTTAACTCATTCATTAATTGTCAGACTTCAGGCATCTTTATAGCTAAGCTCGTAGCATGTCCGTTAGCCCACTCTTTGCAAACAAGTTATAAGAAAAAAAAGTGCATCTTGCCAATCACCATTTGTCTTTTGTCTATTTTGCATCCACTTACCGTAACCAATTTGGGGGTGACCACTACAAATTATAAAAAAACACCTCTGAAATATTGTGTATTATTATGATACAATCTTTTGGATAAACAAGGTGTGCTTAGTTTATGTGGTATACTGGTAGTGGCAACAAACTAAAAAAACTAAGCATGATATTTGACTTTGGCCCTTCACTTAAAAAAGGTGAGTAGGCAATTACATGTATGTGATCTGTCCCTAATATAATATATAAAAAGTAGATGGAACCAGATGGTAGTCCAAAAATTTGATAGGAAGTTTTTTTGCAGGGTAGGCATGGTTGGAAACAAGGATGCATGGTCATGTGGTGTCATTTGACCAATTAGACAGCCTACATGCTTGAACCCATTGAATCCATTTTTGGCATATTCATCTTTCTCTCAGAAGTTCAGAACATAATCCAAAAACTTCTGTCTCAATTTGAAGTGACAGGACACTCATGTAATTTCTTACACTGTATCTGAGCTGTCGATGACATGAGCTTTCTCTTTCTTGCCACCAGGTGATATTGTTGACAACGGACAAGAGACGGTAGAACGTGGAGAGTCAATCAACAGTGGAGGTAAATGTCATCTTTGTTCACATTGCGGCAAGGTGTTTTCCACAACAGATCAATCCAACATTCATGTGAGGATACATTCTGGAGAAAAGCTACATCAGTGTCCATGTTGCAGTAAGAGATCATGTCAGGCCATTCATCCCCTTCTCCACTTGAGATCACATACAGGAGAAAAGCCATATGAATGTTCGCACTGTAAGAAAGGATTTTCACGGAAAAGTGCACTCAATCGTCATATACTGACACATACAGGAGAAAAGCCATATGAATGTTCGCACTGTAATATAGGGTATTCTCAGAAAATAAGTCTCACCCAACACCTCCTAACACACACAGCAGAAAAGCCATACGAATGTTGCTATTGTAAGAGAGGGTTTCCTCAGAAAAGTGCACTCAATATTCATTTACTAACACACACAGGAGAAAAGCCATATGAATGTTGCTATTGTAAGAAAGGATTTTCTCGGAAAAGTACACTCAATTGTCATATACTAACACACACAGGAGAAAAGCCATATGAATGTTGCTATTGTAAAAAAGGATTTTCTGAGAAAAGTACTCTTCACCGCCATCTCCGAACACACACAGGAGAAAAGCCTTATGAATGTCCACACTGTAATAAAGGGTATTATCAGAAAAGAAGTCTCACCGAACACCTCCTAAAACATACAGGAGAAAAGCCATATAAATGTGGCTATTGTAAGAAAGGATTTTCTAAGAAAAATGTACTCAATCAACATATACTAATACACACAGGCGAAAAGCCATATGAATGTTCACACTGTAATAGAAGGTTTTCTCAGAAAAGCCATCTCGCCAATCACCTCCAAACACACACAGGAGAAAAGCCATATGAATGTGGCTTTTGTAAGAAAGGATTTTCTCGGAAATATGTACTCAATCAACATATACTAATACATACAGGCGAAAAGCCGTATGAATGTTCACACTGTAAGAAAGGATTTTCTGAGAAAAGAAGTCTCACCCAGCACCTCCTAACACACACAGGAGAAAAGCCGTATATATGTTGCTATTGTAAGCTAGGATTTTCACGGAAAAGTGCACTCAATCAACATATACTAATACATACAGGAGAAAAGCCACATGAATGTTCTTACTGTAAGAAAGGATTCTCTCAGAAAAACCTCCTCAATTGTCATCTACTAACACATACAGGAGAAAAGCCACATGAATGTTCTTACTGTAAGAAAGGATTCTCTCAGAAAAGCCTCCTCAATCGTCATTTACTAACACACACAGGAGAAAAGCCATATGAATGTTGATATCGTAATAGAGGATTTTCTCAGAAAAGTAAACTCAATCGTCACATACTAACACACACAGGAGAAAAACCATATGAATGTTCTGTATTGTTCACACTATAAGAAAACATTTTTGATGAAAAGTGTACTCAATTGTCATATATAGTAACAAATACAGTATAAACACATATAGTAGAAAAGCCATATACCGTAAATGCACCCAATGTGAGAAAAGATATTATCAGAAAAACAATCTCATTGAGCACGTACAAAGACACAGTTCACACTGTAAGAAAGGGTTTTCTCTGAAAAGCGTTCTTTAAGGCATCGTTTAACAATGTTAAATCTGAGATGCATGGCCCTAAGCGTTATCAGTGTCTGTGATGTGATGTGAAATTGATGCCCTAAAATTATTGGGCTTCAAAGCGATCGAGAAGTGCCTCAAAAAAGTAATCATCTTTGAGTGACGGGATTTACCATATATACTCATTTTCCCCAATAGACTAGTATTATAAAAAACGTTAGGAAAACGTTTTTTGAAACTTAGATTTCCAATCATTAATGTCTTGATAATCAGACAGGCAATCAGCTTGTAAAAGTCATGGGGTCTGCGCGGTGCCGCGTTAAGGGGTTTAAAAAACGTCCATTTTCAAGAAAAAGAGTACTTTTCAAAATCCTGCTGTATGCGTTTAGGGATATTTTTCTAGACCCCGACTCCGACTTGCTGCTTGCCTACCGTTAACTTTGTACATGTGTTCCTCAGGTATTACCGGGCTATACATTTATATTTTGTTTTGGATAGTAGAATAGTAGCTGTTCATTGTATATTGTGTACTTTTTGTATACACTACATCAACGTATTTATATAATATACCGGTAGATCAAATTTGAAATGTACCAGTACTTCTTTTTTTTCAAAGAAAGGACTTATGATGGGCTGATGGCTGTGCATTAAACCCATTTGGAAGTGTACAGGTTGATGTTATTGCTTCTCTATTGAAATACATTTTTATATTGTGAATTTTACATAAAAAGTGCAGTTTGATTTATTTTATATGATTGTCAACAACTTAAATGGTAATCCCTATCGCACTTCAAAACGCTCACTCGAGGGGTTACAAGTTTGCAATACTTGTTTAGGAGTAAACTTTTGTGAAAAATGAGAAGAAATCCTTGTTTAGGAGGTACGTGCCCGGAAAACCTGTGGTCACGCATGCTTACAGTATTTCTACATGACTGAGACCCCTGGGATAACATAAAACCCTGTGTATATAGGGCTCGCACTAAACCCAAGTAGCAAGTAGCTACAAGTAGTACAGTGGGGCTTTAAGTAATATTTATTCATGATTTTTTTCAACAGGGTAATTGTATTCAGTTACCCTGGAAGATTGCTAGTGGACCTGCTTTTCAAGGAAGCCCTGCATAATATAATAACAGTATAAAACACAAGTATAGACTGTAATGAAATAATAACAAATTATACATAAACATGTGAAATATTGAATTAAACACATTGTATCTTTTTAAAATAACACTATTTGAATCATACAATATTTATTATCAATTTTTTAAAGAAATTAAAAATACTGAAACTAACAAAACCACGCCTAAAAAAACAAGTACTGGTAGTCTCCTCAACAAGACATTTTACTGTTCACTGAGAAAGCATTTACAGTTGTATGTTGTAATATTAATTTTGGAAGCTCATAATTATTTGAAGAGAGTTTAGCCACATGGAACCCCTTGCGTCAAGATCAAAACATGTTTTGGTGATTGTTTTACTGTAAAGTATCCTGTTTAGGTCTATTATTCGTATTGAAAGTCGTGTAAATTTTCTAAGTTAATTTTGATTCCTTAAAACCTTCAGAAATGCATCTTTGAACTGTGTAACAAAGTATTAATTCCATCGCTCCTTTTCTGTTTTATAAAATAAATATCTTTTATTATTACACTGTACAAATGTTATTGTGTTGGGTTGAGAGAGAGAGAGAGAGGGATCAAGAGAGAGAGGGGGATGAGTTAGGGAAAGAGACAGAGAGGGGTGGGTAAGGGAGAGAAAGGAGTATGTTATTTAGGGAGAGAGAGAGAGGGGGGATTGGTTAAGCAGAGAGAGGGAGAGAGAGAAAGGAGTGGGTTTGGGAGACCGAGGGATCGAGAAAGAGGGGGGGGGGGAGGGGTGGATTAGGGAGAGAGAGGGAGAGAGAGAGAGAGAGAGAGAGAGAAAGGAATGGGTTAGGGAGACGGGTCGAGAGAGAGGGTTGGGTTAGGGCAGGGATATGAGAGTTAAAACACCTCCCTGATTAGGGTGACAAAGGGGTCGAGAGAGGGAGGGTGGATTAGGGAGAGAGAGAGGGCTGAGGGGTGGGTTAGGGAAAGAGACAGATTGTGTGAAGGGGAGACAGTGTTTGTTAGGAAGACAGAGGGGTCGAGAGAGGGAGGGTGGGTTAGGGAGAGAGAGAGGGCTGAGGGGGTGGGTTAGGGAAAGAGACAGATTGTGTGAGGGCGAGAGGCAGTGTTGGTTAGGAAGACAGAGGGGTCGAGAGAGGGAGGGTGGGTTAGGGAGACTAGGAGAGAGAGAGGGGGGTGGGTTAGGGAGAGAGAGAGAGGGGTAGGTTAGGGAGAGAGAGAGAGTGCGGGTTAGGGAGGGGTGAAGATAGCGGGTTGTACAGAGAGAGAGAGAGAGACAGAGGAGGGGGGGGGAGGGGTGGTTTAGAGAAAGAGACACATGCACGTGAGAGAGAAGAACTGCCCCCCCCCCCCCCACTCCGTGATCGGAGGGATATGCGTTTTACCAAAATGTCCGGTAAAGGAGTACTTTTCACGCATCAAAGTCCGGCTCGTAGTACACAAAAGCCCGTTTTACACACCGGACTCATAGTGTTTTCAAAAGGAGGGAACACGCATATGCGTACCCTCAGTGGGGGGGGGGGGGGGGGGGGAGAAGTGGTGGGTTAGAGAGAGAGACAGGAAGAGAGGATGAAGAGAGCAATAGAGGGAGCAATGTGACATGTACTTTGACACGACGTGCTCCTTTTCTTTTTGTTAATTTGTCTCTTTCCGTTTCGATAAGTGTCACCTTTTCATCTCATCATTAAACAATGCTTATTTACAGCAACTAGAGAGGTGAAGTACCAGACCACCGTCTTTTTTAATAAGGCCAAACAAAAATTGTTTGGTTGTCCTCGATTGCTTTTCTGGAGTAGGGGCGGGTTCAAGTTTGTTTTTGTTTCATTCATTTTTTGTTGTTGTTATTATTTTTTTTTTGGGGGGGGGGGGCAGGGGGGGGGGGGGGGGTGGGGAGCAAATGATCTGCGATTACATTGTTTGTATAGACAGAGATCTACACTCCTATATAGAATGCGAAACATACCATTTTATGCATTAATTTGCAAGGATCAAAATGCGTCCGGCCGTTGCCAGTTTGGTCTTTTCAGTACGCAATTAGGTATTTATTAAACTTAATTGCCACTTTTATTTTTCTATGTCAAAATGCCGTTCATGCAAATGAGGTTCTGAGCTTTCTTAAAATCATTTTAATGCCCATCTGTACTAGTTTACAGGAGGGATTAGACCACCCTGCAAGGTCACTAGACAGGTGGTTATCTCATCAAATCAGCTCTCAGTTAATATAAGATAAAGAGGATCATGGGGGACCAATGGTCACCGATTAGGCATTGTTTGCTACATAGAGGGCGCAAGTAGCTGTAAGTAGTACAACGGAGAATTAAAAGGTGCTGTATTTCAAAGCCCAAAATACTTTCTGTGTTGGTCTTGATATTCATTGTACATTAACCCGGTCTTTAACCATATTAAAGTGCTTCATAGACTTTGTTTAAATGCTTTTCAATTCCAATGATTTTTGTTTTGTTTATGGAAACAAAATAATACAAACAAAAAAAACATAAAAAAATAATAAATAAAAATCAAAAAAAGACACACACAAAATGAAGTTAAAAAAAAAAAAAAAAAAAAAAAAATACGAGCGGCCCGAAAATGACGAGCGGGCGATCGAGGACATCCAAACATTTTTTTTTTGGCCTAATGTGCAGCAACGAAGCATATACAGGGTGAGTCAGAAAGAATGTCCCACTTTTTAAAAGTTGTATTGTTTGAAGTATGAATATTTAATTAGGGATTTAATGATATGTCTTGATAGAGTTATCCCCCCAGTACATTTAGGTACCATTTTCATTTGAATCCGTTCACGCATGACTGAACATCAGACAATCTTTACAAGACTGCCAGATTTCACTTGCGCCAACTTACTGGGTGAGGAATAAAACAGTGCATTGAACAAAGACAGGCAGACAGACACACAGACACACACACACAAGCATACGCACAAACACAAACACAAAAGCACACATACACACGCACACGCACATAGGCACACACTCACAGACAAATACCGCAAACGTCGGTTAATAAAAAAACACAAACAATTTTGATGATGACGATGATGACGAAGATGATGATGATTATGATTAAGATTAAGATGATGACAAAGATGATGATATGGTGGTAGTGAATGTGTACTAAAGGGAAAATTGTCAGGGAAATGCCAGGGATCTTGATAAAAATCAATGCTTAATCAGAGAAGAAAAAAGAAAAAAATTCGGAGACATTTGTAACCGTGTGTGCTGTCTGTGTTTGTGTGCGTGTGTGTGCGTGTGTGTGTGCGTGTGCATGCGTGTGTGTGTATGTATATGTGTGTGTGTGTGTGTGTGCGTGTGTGTGTGTGTGTGTGTGTGTCTGTCTGCCTGTCTTTGTTCAATGCACTGTTTTATTCCTCACCCAGTAAGTTGGCGCAAGTGAAATCTGGCAGTCTTGTAAAGATTGTCTGATGTTCAGTCATGCGTGAAGGGATCCAAATGAAAATGGTACCTAAATTTACTGGGAGGATAACTCTATCAAGACATATCATTAAACCCCTAATTAAATATTCATACTTCAAACAATACAACTTTTAAAAAGTGGGACATTCTTTCTGACTCGCCCTGTACAACGTCTCGCGATGTGACAGATCACTTTTCTCTAACTTCTATCATATTGCTCCGATTGTCTCTTTTTCGCTCGCTGGAACATTGCCAGCACAAACCACTGACCTCTATATCTCCTGGACGGATCATTGCCCATTCCCATTCACTATACGTTATGTACTAAAAGCCTGTATTGTCTGACCGTTTATGAATATTCATGTTTTTGCGGGTGTTTTTGCTTACCTCGGCAAAATGTTTGCTTTATGATGGAAAAATTACGGTGGGGGGGTTGGATGAAATGGACATAATGAACCAAGCAGAAGTGATCTATGATATCCCAAGACGAAAATCCAATTGAATCCCCATTGAATCCCAATTGAACACCAATTGGCAATTTGGAGTACATGGAAAGTGAAACAATGGGTACCTATTGAAACCGATTGGCAATTGGTCCCCCATTGAAACCAACTAGCAATTGGTTTTAATGGGGACCAATTGCCAATTGATTCCAATGGGGACCAATTGCCAATTGGTTCCAATAGAAACCCATTGTTTCACTTATTCCCATATTGCTCCGTTTAGTCTCATTTCACAACGCCCCCTATCGTCAGAGCATGGTCAGAGTCAGCAGTATAGCCTATGGACGTTTTTAAATCGTTAAAAATTCTTTTTTTTTTTTGTTTAAACGAAAAGCACATCCACCCCGACGTACGTTATCACTAGCTCTTTCATTGGAGCCCTCATGTCTCATTGACTTTTGAAAGTTCACCCACCGTAATTTTTCAAAATAGCCGGTTGCAGCTCGTCATTGCCTATAATACACATGTGAAACAAGTCTAACTTTGGACTCAGTTTGCCAAGCGATTTGAAGATTATAGGTCGAGCACACGAAACATAAAAAGCATGAATTATCATAGATCACTTCTGCCTATTTCATTATGTCCATTTCATCCAACCCCCCACCGTAATTTTTCAATATAGTAAAAGCAAACATTTAGCCGAGGTAAGCAAACACATGAATATTCATGACACACCATGGACTATTCGGTTGAGAGGGGTGCAATCGGTCATCATGTCAAACTCCCCTAATTGCCACCAAGTATTTCATATAATTATATAGTTTGGTATGTTTCTTTTACTCACTCATGAATTATTAAATATCAATGATGGTTTAAAGAAATGTAAAAGAAATTTTAGTTGATATTTATTAACAAAGTAATTTATATCTAGCAAAGCAATCTCACATACAAAATTACTATCAAGTGTCGTCTGCTACGCCGATTGTCGCCTGCTTCGTTAAAGGTACATATTTATCGTTTGGACTGTAAGGTATACCAGGGAGATTTGTATTTTCCTGCAGTACAACGTATAGCAGGAAAATGTTGTATATGCGGATTCTTTTAATGATTACGTAATGGAAGTGGCGAGGCGGTATGGTTTGAATAACTTAGGCATGTATTGAGAAGGAAAGGAATGTTCAGAATGGCATAGAGAGGGAAGTGGGCGTGGTACGAGAATACACCCGACGGCGCGGTGGCCTGTACTTATAGCGCGCGAACATATCACACCCAATGGCATACACCCGGTACCCTGCAACACAGTGGAACATTCTAAGAAATTAAAAAATTATCTACGAAATGGACCTCTTGAATCATCTGAGAAGTAACTTACCCTATTCTGATGACTTCAATGAATGTCAAGATAACAATGGCTGCTTTTCCATCCAAAAATAAAACTAGTTTGCAATTAGAAATAGTCAATTTCTCGATAATTTTATAAAATATATTTGCCGCCGCGTTCAATATGACGTCATTGACCGCTGATTGGCTAGTTTGGTAGTGACGTCGAACGAGCTATGTTTGTGCTTCAGTGATCCAGCGAGCGAAAATGAGACAATCGGAGCCATATGGTGTACTCCAAATTGCCAATTGGTATTCAATTGGGATTCAATGGGGACATTCAATGGGGATTGGTAAATCGATCCAGGTAGAAGAACCAGTGATAAACTGATACCCCGGCCCCCCACTCAGTGTTATTTAGGGTACGCATATGCTCGTACCCTCTTTTTGAAAGCACCCCCTATCTGAGGACTGCCAACATTTCCGAACCCCCCTTTCGCGGGCTTTTTCGCAGGCTTTTCCTGCCTTGGAGACCCCCCTAAATCCGGGAAAAATGCTCAATGTACCCCCCTAAATTCGGAATAATTTCTCAGGAGTCCAAAGAGATGAGAGAAAAAAAAGAAAAACACCCCCTTTTTAAAGAAATCTCCGGGTGAAAAGTCAAATACACCCCTTTTTATTACAATTCTCGGGCCGGACTTTGTCGCACGAAAAGTACCCCTTTACCGGACATTTTGGCAACACGCATGCGGTCATTCCGACCTCTGAGTGGGGGGCCGGGACTGATACTTCATAATCGATATTGGCAACTGTCCACCAATTAGGTTTATTATAATCTCAACTGCATTAACTCCATCACATAGATCATTAAAGTGAATTCAAGAGTAATATTTAAAGTGTCACAGGCTCATACACATGCATATTGTTTCTTGCATGGTTATAGTAATCATAATTATAATCAATATATCTATTGCTAAAACGTGAATGTAATTGTAACATGATGAGACAAAATAATCTATTGGTTAATAATTGCCGAAGGAAAATAGAAATTACAATATTGATGTGATCATAATTTGCTTAACAAATCACGATAAATGTATTTTTCTGTGACACGTGTAAAGGAATAATCATATGAATATGAGATACATAGATCCGTTGGTTTCTATTGGTTTATATTAGTCCTATTGTATGGGCTTTATTGGTCTTATCGGTTTCTATTGTTCCTATTGGTTTCTATTGGTCCTATTGGTTTCTATAATTGGTCCAATTGGTTTCTATTTAGCATTGGTCCTATTGGTTTCTATGGGTCCTATTGGTTTCTATTGGTTTCAATTGGCCCTATTAGAGTTTAATGGGATTTCAATTGGACCAATCGGCCCCATTATAGACTTTAAAAGGTTTTCAATTGGTTTCAATTGGACCAATTAAAGTCCAACATAAGACCAATTGGTCCAATTGAAACCAATTGGGGTCCCATTAATTCAAAGTCTAATGGCCGGGCCTATAGCTAGGCCAATGGGGCCAATGGGTCGACCAATATAGGTCCAATATAGGGCCAATCTGGACCAATTGAAACCATCTGAAGTCCTATTAAAGTCCCATTGAAACCTGTTAAAACCTATTGAGACCAATTAAAACCAATTGGAACCAATTGAAACCAATTGATAATTCAATTGGTTTTCAATTGGTTTCAATTGGATTTTCGTCTTGGGAATTCATGCTTCTTATTCTTCGTGTGCTTAGTTGACCTATAATCTTAAAATCGCTTGGCAAACTGAGTCCAAAGTTCGACTTGTTTCACATTTGTATAATAGGCAATGATGGCGAGCTTGCATGCATTTTATTTTGATCAAATTACGGTGGATGAACTTTCAGAAGTCAATGGGACATGAGGGTTCCAATGAAAGAGCTATAGTGATACCGTAAGTCGGGGTGGATGTGCTTTTCGTTTAAAAAAGAAGAATTTTAAACGATTTTCGTGTACAATTCCATAGGCTAACATGTATGGCTGCTGACTCTGACGATAGGGGGCGTTGTGAAATGAGATTAAACGGAGCTATATGATGAACCAATGAGAAAGCCTCGCTTTTTTCATGGAAGTGCCGGTGGATATTAATGCGCCAAATGTGGTTCTCAAATTGCAAAAGATCCCTACTCTTGGAGGGGGTAGGAGAAATCAATTTTACGTCATATTTCTCCAGGAAGTGTCTGAAAATGCGCCTATTATGTGGTACAAAATGCAAATGCTTCCTCCCAGAGGCTACGGCCCCCGCTTGCATGGTCGCTCTGTCGCTAATTCGCTCCATCGTTTTTTATATATTTCACCCCATGCGATTATTTTTCATTTAGACCTAGATCTAGTCTAGTTAAAATATCATAAGATAGATTTAAAAACATGCAAATCTAATCCCTTACTAGTAAGAGATTAGATTTCCTATTGGTGTTATACCGTCAGCCTAGACGTGCAAAATTCTCCTTTTCCTTTTCGATTATACGATTTAGAGACACTATAGGACCCATTATTGGTGGCTATCCTCCTCTTATTGGTCGTGTGCTTTCAAGGAGCGATAAATACTCGGTGAACAACCTGAGAGGAGATCACATTCAAATGTTCTCAAATTAATTTGTTAAAGAATTTGATGGGAACCGCCATTTCCTCCATATTAAGCCAAGAATGAACGTAAGTAGACATAGATTCTATGTAACTCGGCGTCGGAGCTCCTTGGAAGTTGGACTTAGCAATAATTGACTCTATGATTTCCCTGACTCTGTCTCTGAGTGGCCTAGGCTACTCCAGGAAGCTCTGATGCCTAAGGCGTCGGCGTCGGAGCTTCCTGGTAGGGCCGGGAGGCAAATGCCCAAATCTAACTTTTTAATTACTAATTTGTTTATAACAAAACAAACATTAAAAGAAAGGATTTTCTTTCACTAATTAAGACAACTCACCCATCTGCCGACTCTAGAATTTCCATAAAATAGGAGATATCCAGCTCTTTTGTAACTTAGGCTAGGACTAGGGAGGCCAATGCCCAAATCTAACTTTTTAATTAGATCTACTAATTTGTTTATAATAAAACTAAGATTAAAAGAAAGCATTTACCTTCACTAAGAAAATTCACCCATCTGCCGACTCCAGAAGTTCCATCAAATAGGAGATATCCAGCTTTTAAGAACTCCCTTCCTTCTACGGCTGGCCGTCCGTAAGACTAAGAGCCTTGAAACAATCAATTTCATGGTCCCAAATATTACGTCGAGAATTAGACAGGCCCGAGGGAATGGGCGTGTCATCATGGTCATTGCCCGGACAACAAGTTCAAAACTTCGCGCGAAAGTACATTCATCATCACCGGCTAGCCTTGAATTAGTCGCACACACCGACACAGTACTACAGGCCGTCCAGGTACGGTAATTGCATGCAAGCCGCAATCGAGCCATGCTAGCCATGCCATGGCATGGAGGGTCAAAACTTAAAACATAATGAGAGAAAGCTCGAAAGCCACTCATTGTAAATTAAGAAAATGATTGAAATAAATAAATAGGCCTACCTTAGTTTGTATTCCAATTATTTCCTCATGAGTAAAGATCAATTTGACACTATCAACGATCGATAAATCCACGATCGATAAATCCAACTTGCACAGAACTTTGCAGCAAACACAATACGGAATCAAACATAGTCAATAGGACTGCACGCATTGATAAACGTGTACTGACGGAGATATTTCTCTCCCTCTCTCTCTCTCTCACTAACCATATGATGATATCATACACTAAAACACACACGTTCAAACCATGGCATTCATTACACTTCTCAATCGGAGTATAGACTGCTCACGTAGACTTTTTTTTTTTACTGAAATGTCTTTTTTTACACTTCTCATACATTACTGCACGACACTGGTGTCTGGTGCTGAGAAAAAGGTACTATGTGTGAGACTACGTCAAATTTGTTTTGCGCGCGATGAGACCGGACCTCATACATATTCATATTATGATGTCGCAAGACTTCTATTTTGGGCTGGAACAATGACGTATCTGTTCACAGTTTTGCTCCCCAATTTGAGATGGCTCTAGCTATGGGGCTCAAACCAACGCAAGATTGACAAAAACATCGTACTCTATCTACCTTCGTATGTGCAGTTTGTAAAAATCTGCAATTGAAAAGATATAATCGTTTTTCGTTATATTTTCTAGTTGTTAAAAGTGACATTTGTGCACAACTGATATGTTAATCTCTATCAAAAGTTCTTTGATATTAAATTGATTCCATATTTTTAGGCTCTACCTTCAGTCATTGAGAAGGATTTTAGTGAGCTAACCTCATCGCCCTTGGACGACGAGCGCACAAATCGTAGGCGTAGAAGCCTTACGCCCGGGCATTGGCCTCCCTATTCCTGGAGTTGGAGTGGATCTAGGGTCTAGACTCTAGACTCTAGACCTAGGGTCTTTTAGGGGCCGTTTCATGAAACCAACTCCATGACAGTCATATCTTTGTCGGCGACCTACGGAGATGTCATGAAGTGAATAATACGTTTCACAAAGCCATGACAGACATGATATCGATATATCCCGATACTAGCTAGCCTTATATTTATCATGTTAAGGGTAGGGAAGGCCAATGCTAGGGACACTGATTTTCCGGGATCACGGAAAAAGGACGGAATTCACGGAATTGACCATTTGAAACGGAAAATGCAATTTCGAACAGAAAATCGCGGAAAACCCCTTTTACCTCAAAACTTTTCATTTTTCAAGAAGAAAATTGTAAAACTTACACTATTTTTGTGACTCGTTATGCAGTAAAAATATATTGGGCCTCAAATCATGGTTAATAATTCTGAATATTTAGCGATGTTCGTCAGATTCTTAGGAGACCGGGCGCTGCCATTTTTTTTCGCTGGACCAATAGAGATCGTGACACAACACACGGCACAAATAGCAGCGAAACGATCGTATTATGCCAGCTAGGCGCCTATTTTTACGTAGACGTAATACTAGGCACACACACGCCAGCAACAGGCGCTACATGCGGCGAGATTGTACACACGCTGTTGTACAGTTCGAAAAAGGGGCTGGCATGTGCGCATTGACATCGGTACTCATCCTTTCCGTCAGGAATATGTCGTGTTCTGACACATTCCGCTGACTTTAGTCTGCTTGTCTAAGTTCGAATTTGAAGTTGGTAAATTTAAACATTTGATAATTTTTCGAAGGTCTAGCCTAGACTCTAGGGCCCGTAGGGGTCTATATTTTCACTAGTATTTTGCATCAAGTTTATCCAGTCCCGTCCGTATGTTTTTGAGTGGTTATCAGTTGCTTGTCAAAGGTGGCGGCTTTAATAGAACATTTGTACCCTACAAGTTCATGTTTTAATGAAAATCTTATGTAAACAGAATTTTAGTTTTTTCATGTGTACAAAGTCTATGGCAAAACGGAATTTCCGTTTTTCAGCCCATCTGAAACTAATTTGTTTATAATAAAACAAAGATTAAAAGAAAGGATTTTCTTTCACTAAGACAACTCACCCATTTGCCGACTCCAGAAGTTCCATAAAATAGGAGATATCCAGCTCTTATGTATGCCTTCCCTTCTCACCTATCCGTACGTACGAGCCTTGAAACAATTATATTTGATGTCGCAAATTTACGCTTATAATTAGACAGGCCCGAGGGGATAGGCGTGTCATTGCCCGGACAACAAGTTCAAAACTTTGCGCGAAAGTACATTCATTATCAGCGGCTAGCCTTGAATCAAAGAGATTTGCTTGAATCGGTCACACACATGTACCGACACAGGTAATTGCATCTGCAAGATCGTCAACAAATCGTGAAAGACCGTTACAGATCCAGGATTATAGGTATGTTGTGATATGTATAATTGTATTTTCTTTTCTTATTTTCATCAATTTTTATTTTTACATCATTTTTTTCTCCCTGCTAATTTTTTGAAGTGGACGACGAGCGCACAAATCGTAGGTGTAGAAGCCTTACGCCCGGGCATTGGCATCCCTAAATAAACCTACCAAAAATTAACTAAATATTCATTAAATGTCCACATAAAGATCATGAGTAGGGAGGCCAATAGCAAAATCTAATTTTTTGATTACTAATTTATTTATAATAAAACAAAGTTTAAAAGAAAGTATTTTTTAAAACTAATGCTACGTTTACACTATGTTCCCGGCGGCCACAGGAGCCCCGTTTGCCCGAAACGTAGTGCGCCGTGGGATTTAGACCAATTTTATCTCTGTAGTCTATTCAAGTTTTGTTAGGTCTTGCCAAGTTTTCTCAACGTCTACCACGGTATCCGTGACGGGCCGTGGGGGGAAGGGGATGCCGAGTCCCATGAGTCTCCAAGGCGCACTACCGTTCAGCCCTCGTTCTACCACGGGTGCCAGAACGTTCCCTCCCGGCCCGTCACGTTCTGATGGGGTCCCTCACGTTTCTCAAGTTCTGACAAGTTTTTTCACGTTCTGTCAAGGCTTTCTACAGATGAAACATGGACAATTGTGCCCACGCTATAAAAAGAAGGCCTCCATAAAAAGAAAGCCATCATTGTATCCTGGTGGTGGTGGTGGTGGTGCAGGACAGAGGGCCTTCGAACGTCTTGGCTTCTTCGGTGGCATAGCTTGACCTTTCTTCCTATTGTAGATGCAGTAATGTGTCATCGATTGCTCAGACTCGAATGAAGCTCCTGCCGCGCCCGTCTTTTATATACTACCTCCCGACCGCGTGCGCCGTGTCAGAGCGCAACGCGACGCACCCGTAAACCTTAAGACGCCGGGATGTGCCGTGATTAAACGCGACAAAATAGCTACCATACACCCTGGCCTGCCGTGAGAACCGTGGCAAACCGTGGCAAAACGGGACAAAATGCGCAGCAACCGTGAAGCAACCGTGACAAAACGTGCACTCAACATGGCAGAACGTGACAAAACTTGAAAAGTCTGTAAGATGCAAGGGAATGTGTGGGCCTCCTGTCCCACTACGGACCACCACCAAGTTTTGTTACGGCCTATTACGGACTGTCACGTTTTGTTAAGTTCACCCCGTTTTACTACGGCCTACTAGGTTTCTCATCTGCACTGTGACTGACGTGGCAAATTTTTTGACAGTTTAAAAATGACACGGTCTCCACGGCAATTACGGTCTGTCATGTTTGCCCATACGGTCCCCCGCGTTGTGTCATGTCAATCCTGTTTTCGTCCACGGTGGCCTGAAACGTGGTTACCGTTGTCGCCGGGAACATAGTGTAAACGTAGCATTAGACAACCCACCCATCTGCCGACTCCAGAAGTTCCATAAAATAGGAGATATCCAGCTCTAAAGTTAGGTGTTCCTTCTACCCCAATCCGTCCGTAAGACCCTTGAAATAATCAATTTCATGTCGCGAAATTACGTTCATAATTAGACAGGCCCCAGGGGACGGGCGTGTCATTAAGTTTAAAACTTTACGCGAAAGTACATTCACTCGGCAAAGGCTAGCCTTGAATCGGTCGTACAAGTACACACCGTACCGACACAGATACGGTAATTGCAAGCCGCAATCCTGAAATCGAGCCATGGAGGGACAAAACAGAGAGAGAAAGCCAATATAGTATAGGTTTGGGGTTAGTCCTGGTTCAAGTTTTGAAGTTGTGAATTTTAATAGTGTAGGAAATTACTTTGGAGCAATTGTCACAGGAGGCTGAGCATCCTAACCCATATATCTTTGATGAAATAATGCAGTCAGAAATGACATACCCACTGACTTACCGTACCTGCAAGTGTGTTTTACATGCAAGAGTGGGGCAAATGGGGTGTGTAGGTGTGTAGTAGCCTGCTTGTTTTCGAACAGGAATGTTGTTCCCTCTATTAAATCTATAATCATTCACTGTATATGCATCAGGGTGTTCAAGGAGGGGTGGTGGCTTAGTCGGTACAGCGTCTGTAAGTTAAAGGGATAGCTGAGTTCTGTTGCAGAGGGCGCAGCACAAAATATTTTGTTGTGAGAGTGAAATTTTGTCGTGTATTTTATGTATTTTATCATCATTTTATGTTAACGTCCACTGAAACTGGGACAGAAGACTTTGTGCCACAGTTATTACATAACTATGTAGGATAACTTAATCTTTCCCTGGCATTCCAGTGGTTGCATTATCTTCATCTTTACATGTTTATTGTCTTTTTCTGATTCTTTATGTATTCGCGTTAATGCCGTGTAAAACACTACCACTACTACTACCACTATTACTACCACTGTTACTGCCGCAGGGTTGGGCGGTAAATACCGGTGGCGGTAAATATTGGTAAATACCGTCCGGTAAATAAGATGCGCCTCTGGTAAATATGTAAAAAACAGGAAATATGATTTTAATTCTCTATTTATTAATCATTTTACTTGTTTTTAGCCTCATAACTGAAAATATTGGCAAATAAAAATAAAATTAATGAAATAATTAGCAGCACAATACTCATAGTAGGACCACACAAACAGATTTATAAAATCCTCACTGCATACAAAATTGTACACACCCAAACAAATGGCATTTTGTTCATATGCTAATTAATAGGTATTCATGAATATGGTAATTAGCAACTGGGAACCAAAACCTTCATACAAGTTACTTTTATTGTAAAGTTTAAGATATTTGAATAAAATCGGACAATCCTTATGAACAAGTGAGTGTAAAAATATATTTCCCGGTATTTCCCGGTAAAAAGTGGTAAATACCGGTATAAAGCGGTAAATACGGGTAAATACCGCTCATTTCCCGGCGTCCGGGAAATGAGCCTCCGAAGCGGGTAATATGCCAACCTAAGACAGAATAGAAGGCTTTATGCCACAGTTAATACATAACTATGTAGGATAACTTAATCTGTCCCTGGCATTCCAGTGGTTGCATTATCTTCATTTTTACATGTTTAATGTCTTTTTCTGAATTCTTATGTACTACTACTACCACGATTACTACCACTACTACTACTACTACTACTACTATTAATTGTACTACTACTACTCCTACTTCTACTTCTTCTTCCACTATGTTGTACTACTATACATTTTCAATTTATTGGTAGTGCTCAGAGTATGATTGATTTCTCACAAGAAAGCTTTGCTTTATAATCTCTAATGTTGTTCCCTTTGCAAGATTATTCTGTAAAACACCTTTGTTTTCTCTATATTTTTAGGGAATGTAGGCTTAAAGCAAGAAGCAGATGTGAGGACTTTGAATTCAGTGCAGCCTGCAGATCTGAGAGCAGCAGAGACTGTTCAGTCATTCCCAGAAGTCAAGCAAGAAATGGAGAGAGGGACACTTGATCATCACCAAACCACATGTAGAAGTGTAGCAGAAAGTGCCCATTTAGTCCCAGAAGATATGATCAAGCAAGTAGCAGAGAGAGGGGCATCTAATCCTCTCAGAACAACGGATAGGAGTGCAGCAGAAGGTGTTCAGTCAGTCCCAGAAGATAATATCAAGCAAGAAGTTCAGAGTAGGACCTTGAGTTCACTGCGTTCTACAGATATGTGCATAGAAACAGCCCTAGGACACACTAACAAGCAAGAAATGGAAAGTAAGACCTCCAAATCGTTGCGATATACTGAACAGAGTGTAGATGAAACTGCCCCATCAGTCCCAGAACACATTATGCAAAAAGCAGATAGTTGGACCTTACATACTTCGCCAACTCCAAATAGGAGCTCAACAGAAACTATTCAATTTGTTGAAGGAGTTCTCATCAAGCAAGAGGTTGATATCAATTCCGTTCATTACCTGTCACCCATGAATGAATTCATTCCATCAGTCATAGAAGTTCTCATCAAGGAAGAAGCAGAGGGCTTTTCAACCATTGGAGAGGAAATCAAACAGTTACCCCTCAAAACCAACATCAAGCAAGAACTTACAGAAGAAAGTGTAGAGGAAGGTGTTCCATCAAGTCTAGAAGGTATTACTTGGAATCGATATTCCAGTGAAAACTGTCTACAAATCGTAACCTAATTGTTAACTTTATATGGGTGGTTTCGTTTAATGATGAAGACATATGTAATCATGTTCATGAAAAGAGGCTTAAAGGAAACCTAAACCCAAAGAATAAGTGTAGGTATTCTGAAAAAGGAGATGTATTCCTGCCCTTTGATGTACAATATTCCTTACGAAAATGTACAAGATATATAAATGAAGATATTCCTGGCATGATGTGATGCCTTTCAGCATGATATGGGCGCAGCCATTTTCTTGAAAATGTGACGTACCTGTTGAAGTTGTACATGTACCATGCACCAAGCTTTAGTTGGAAAGAATCTTTTAATCAACAGAACCTTTACTTTTCAATAAAAAAAATTATAACTGAGATAATAGAAATTATATTAGGTGAAAAATAAATAATAGGGGCACAATTGTAACAAAATTCATTTATAAATACTACACTATAGCAGTTAACAAATCTATTTCATTCATGAGAAACCTTCACCCCAGAAGAGCACTAACTTATTTATGCAATTTGCATTCTGGCGATTGTAGTACAAAGGATAATAGCAGGTGAATTTGAATACATTTACTTGATAAACGACTTCGCTTAGTACGTCACATTATCAAGAAAATGGCGATGCCCATGTCGTGCTGAGAAACTGTACTTTATTTTTGCTTTATACCTCTCTCATACACTTTGGTGGGGAATCTTGTAGATTTATGGGCAATAATATAATAAATCTCTCAGAATAAGTAAAGTTATTACTTGGGGTTCGGTTTCCTTTAAAACAGAACTCCAAAAACATGTACACACACATTAAAAAACAATCTGTCATGATTTAAAATTAATGGGAAAATGAACGTCTCCGAACTCAAACTTTTGCCAACAAATCTTGCACTCGCGATCGCTCAATGATCAGTACAGTGACAAATACTAGATACCAAGTTCATCTATGCATGTCACGCCACGCTTAGCTAGCTTGCCCCTCGTCAATGGACACAGCGCTATGAATGTTTCACAAATTCATGCCGCGCCTTTGTACAATATGAATGGCTGAGGTGAAGATGTAGGATCGTGTAAAAATGCTGCAAAATGCATGATGCATGAAGTATCGTGAATACGTCATGGCAAGGGCGTGGCTCTGTGACTCACGTGATGAATGGCTCGCGCATTAGCTAGTGCGCAAGGTACTTCAGACTCTACAAACCACAATACCATGTGTCCGTCATTTGTAGGACATGGCCGTGCAAGGCCCCTTGAGCTATTTTGAAGCAATCTTTCAAGTGATGCTAAAAATGATGGGAATTTACCTGATGATATGTACCGGTATCAAGATACAGTCAATGTGAATAATTCATATTCACTTGTCCTGGTTTTCCAACACAAATCTTCTAGCAGTCTCTAGACTCTTGACATTTAAGTGGTATACAGTATCTACAGTATCAGCTATTAAACACAAAGTGATTGTGCATTGCTGATCATCAGAATGAAGAAAACTAAAGATACCTACCGGTAATAAATCGCCTCAACAGAAATTTCAAACTTACTAATTCTTTTCCATCGAGGGTATGGTATGGTATATTTTATTTATTCACGGTTAAAAACATAATACAATTGAGCCCGCATTCAACAATAGCTGTTTTTCAGCGAGGCCGTTATTACATATAATAACAGAATATAAAACAATGAAACTACAATTTACAAACAAATATGCAAGTTATAATAAGTGAACATATTTACAGAAATTTACAGGGTATGACTGCTGTATTTTTCAGTGTAGAAAATGGACCAATGAATGTGGCCTTATCCCTGTGATCTTATCCCTGTACACATACTTCAAACAAAGGCAGATCAAACAGATCAAAGGACTGCACTAACATTGAAGAATGACTGGCTTTAAATAATCCGTCAATAATGATTTATTTCAGGTAGAATCAATCATGAAGTGGATAGTACAACCCATAATCCTGTGTCAAGTACTGATGGAGACGAGGAATCTGAACAACCTACATCAGAAGGTAGGTTTAATTTAAAGTACAATGAGGTTTTTTAAGACCTGGTCAGACCACACCGATAATGATAACGAATATGTGCATATTGCAAGATGTATTTAGTGGTAAGACCTCCCCAATTTTCACAAAAAAGAATTGTTAGTTGTGTCAGTCAAACACTGTTGTCACTGCATCACTTCAAAGAAGTGCAATTATTGGGTTACAGATGTTATCGTTTCTGCTTGCTCCAAAAAAAATCATTGGCCGAGCAATCCCAATAGCAGGATAAAAAAGTTGAGGCAGGCTCATTAGCATATATCGTCAATGTCTGACCTACATCTGCAACAAATTTCAAATACATTTTCCACTTTCATAACAGAACGATTTGGGAGCAATTTATCGCAGTAGTTATCATTATCTTTAGCAATGAGGTCTGATCAAGACAGGGTTGGGCGATAAATACCGGTGGCGGTAATTAGGCCTAAAATAAAAACTAGTTGTATTGGCCTTTGGTTGCCAAAACATGGGTCGGTCGGTCAGTCAGTCGGAAAAGTTTTTGTTTTTTAAAACTTTTTTTGTTGTCACCCTCCGTTTGGGCCTATATTTTTCAGATTTGAATGTTATTGTTGTTTTTTCTTCTTTTTTCCCTACCCTCTTTTGGCTGATATTTCTCATTTATTTTGGTGCTTTAATACATCTTCATCATTCCATTGACATCTTATTCATCTCATAATTATCCATGGTTTGTACGAGTGAGAATTTTGGAATAATTTGATTTTATGCATTTATATCCCATTTAAACAAACAAAATACATGTTATTTTATTCAATAATTGTTAAAAAATCTAAAAAACCGTTTAAAAAATAAACTTTTTTTAAATGCTGACCGTAGATTTTCAGATTTTGGGGTTTGTTGCAAAGGGCAATCCAACAAATTTTTATTTTAGGTCTTACCGGTGGTAAATACTGGTAAATACCATCCAGTAAATAAGATGGGCGTCTGGTAAATTTGTAAAAAACAGGAAATATGATTTTAATTCTCTATTTATTAATAATTTTAGTTGTTTTTAGCCTCAACAACCAAAAATATTGCACATGGTTTTTGAAGCACATGGCATTTTATTCATATGCTAATTAATAGGTATTCATGAATATGGTAATTAACAACTGACTTAAAGACACTATGTCCAATTTGCAGTCCCCAAAAATGAAAAGGTTAAATTACAACAGCATTTGAAAGATTATACTAAATTAGAACTTCCCTAAAAAAAGGGGGGCTTGAAATGTCTTTAAGTGGGAAAATAACAACTATTAGTTGTCGAATCAACTTAAGAGCTATAGAGCCAGTAAGTGATTGTACCGAATGGTCGTACGTTTAATGCTGTGCAAAGATTCAATCAGTTTAATTTTGGCCCTTTCAAGAAGTGGGTTATTGATGTAGACAAATGCTCATGTACCCTTTACAGCTCATTTTTATTGATGTTAATTATCAAAGAAGAAAAAAAGCCAGTCAGTCACTCAATAGTGTTTGACATTGAATTCTAGCAAGTAAACGGGTTTCCTTGCATAATTTGAATATTAGGACACTGCTAACGTTTAAATTTCACAGATAGGACATACATGACATATTCGTTATTCCTGCAAAGTTGTACAGAATTTGATGTTGGCTGCAAAAGGGACATTGAATTGAATTGAATTTATTTATTCACGGTAAACTCACATCAGTCTTAAAAGACTGCTTTTCAGCAAGCTCGTGTAAAAAGCATAAAACAGATCTCAATTACATAAACATCAGTAAATACATAGGAAAACTACTTAAAGATGACATACATGCTTCAAATAAAAAAATTAAATAACAAACTATTGCATCAAATAAAATAACAAGCATAAAGATATATGATATAAAAGGTCTTATATGAATATATTAGGAAGAACAAAATGAAGTAAGAAGCTTACATATTAAATGAAATTACAGAGACAGATAATATGTGTCATTAAAAAAGTGTCATTTTAATAAATAGGGGAAGAGTAGAATGGGATAGGATGAGAAGAGAACAAAGAAAGAGAGAATGTGAACAAATAGAGATAAAAGAAGAAGAGGGATGAGAAAAGAACAAAGAAAGAGAGAATGTGAGAAAAGAGAGATGGAAGAAGAAGAAGATGAGAGTGACGAACTAGTACAATGCGTCTACCTCCAGTTCAAATTGCCGGGCAGTTGACAAAAGACGAATTCTTTCAGGTAAGGCATTGAATAATTAGACACTTGAGTACCGGTAGATAAATCCCTTTCGTTTAAAATTGGTTTTGGGTTTTTCTAAAGTGAGTATATTAACAGATTTCCTGAACCCGTGGGTGTATTCTTTTAGGGAAATGCGTTCGCATAATGATTTAGGAAGCAAATTGTGTACTAGTTTAAAGATTAGTACTAGGGCATGTTTTTTCCAACGTATATCAACACGGTCAACTTTTAGGATAGAATAGAGCAGATTTGTGTTGAAACGGCTATCGACAGACAGAACTACTCGTAGTGCTCTATTTTGAATTAGTGGAATTTGCTTAAAATGAGTTTTGCAAGCATAATGCCAAACAATAATCAAAATGAGGTTGCACAAGGGTTTTATATAACATTACGACTGTATCTTGCGAAATATATGGTCTCGCACGTTTTAAACAATATATACTGGATAACGCTTTTTTTTCTTTACGTGTGTGACTTGATCTTGCCAATTCATTTTCTTCTTTAAAATAACTCCTAGATACTTCATTGTCTTAACAGTTTTTAGAGGGATTCCGTTTATCGGGATATTGATTTTATCAAATGACCTTCGTTTACAATTTGATGTAATAACCATGATTTCACACTTCTTTTCATTCAATAAAATTCTTTAATAAAATATCTTTAATGAAGAACATCATATCTAGATTAGGTGTATATTTGGGATCTTTTTGCTGTATTTTTTTCCAGCATTTCATATTAACGGACAAACACACGAACAAACACACACACACACAAATAGTACACACCAGAGCAACCATACTCACCAACATTGTTATTATGTTCAAAATTGAACAATCCCTATGAACAAGTGAGTGAAAAAATATATTTCCCGGTAAAAAGCGGTAAATACCGCTTATTTCCCAGCATCCGGGAAATAAGCCTCCCAAGCGGGAAATATGCCAACCCTGGATCAGGACCTATCACTGTAATCTGCTTCCTTTGATATAATTCAGTTCATGCAGATTTTAACTCATTCATTGTCAGACTTCAGGCATCTTTATAGCTAAGCTTGTAGCATGTCCGTTAGCCCACTCTTTCCAAACAAGTAATAAGACAAAAGAGTGCCAATCACCATTTCACTTATGTCTATTTCGGATCCACTTACCGTAACCGATTTAGGGGTGACCACTACAAATAAAATAAAAAACACCTCTGAAATATTGTGTATTATTATGAAATCTTAGTAGGCAATTACATGTATGTGATATGTCCCTAATATAATTATATAAAAAGTAGATGGAACCAGATGGTAGTCCAAGAATTTGATGGGAACTTTTATTGCAGGGTAGGCATGATTGGAAACAAAGATGCATGGTCATGTGGTGTCATTTGACTAATTAGAAGGCCTACATGCTTGAACCCATTTCGGCATATTCATCTTTCTCAAGTTCAGAAAATAATCCAAAAACTTCTTTCTCAATTTGACGTGACAGGACACATGTAATTTCTAACACTGTATCTGAGGTTTCGATGACATGAGCTTTCTTGTTCTCACCACCAGGTGATATTGTTGACAACGGACAAGAGACGGTAGAACGTGGAACGTCAATCAACAGTGGAGGTAAATCTCATCTTTGCTCACATTGCGGCAAGGTGTTTTCCACAAAAGATCAACTCGACATTCATCTGAGGATACATTTTGGAGAAAAGCTACATCAATGTCCATGTTGCAGTAAGAGATCATGTCAGGCCAGTCATCCCCTTCTCCACTTGAAATCACATGCAGGAGAAAAGCCATATGAATGTTGCTATTGTAAGAAAGGATTTTTACTGAAAAATGATCTCAATCGTCATATACTAACACATACAGGAGAAAAGCCATATGAATGTTGCTATTGTAAGAAAGGATTCTCTCAGAAAAGTGTACTCAATCGTCATAAACTAACACATACAGGAGAAAAGCCATATGAATGTTGCTATTGTAAGAAAGGATTTTTACTGAAAAATGATCTCAATCGTCATATACTAACACATACAGGAGAAAAGCCATATGAATGTTGCTATTGTAAGAAAGGATTCTCTCAGAAAAGTGTACTCAATCGTCATAAACTAACACATACAGGAGAAAAGCCATATGAATGTTGCTATTGTAAGAAAGGATTCTCTCAGAAAAGTGTACTCAATCGTCATAAACTAATACATACAGGAGAAAGGCTATATGAATGTTGCTATTGTAAGAAAGGATTTTCACAAAAAAATGAACTCAATCGTCATATACTAACACATACAGGAGAAAAGACATATGAATGTTGCTATTGTAAGAAAGGGTTCTCTCAGAAAAGTGTACTCAATCGTCATAAACTAATACATACAGGAGAAAGGCCATATGAATGTTGCTATTGTAAGAAAGGATTTTCACAAAAAAATGAACTCAATCGTCATATACTAACACATACAGAAGAAAAGCCATATGAATGTTGCTATTGTAAAAAAGGATTTTCACAAAAAAGTGCACTCAATCATCATATACTAACACACACAGAAGAAAAGCCATATGAATGTTCACACTGTAATAAAGGGTTTTCTGAGAAAAGAAATCTCACCCAACACCTCCTAACACACACAGGGGAAAAGCCCTATCAATGTTGCTATTGTAAGAAAGGATTTTCTCGGAAATATGTACTCAATCTTCATCTCCGAACACATACAGGAGAAAAGCCATATGAATGTTGCTATTGTAAGAAAGGATTTTCACAGAAAAGTGTACACAATCGTCATATACTAACACATACAGGAGAAAAGCCATATGAATGTTGCTATTGTAAGAAAGGGTTTTCTGAGAAAAGAAGTCTCACCCAACACCTCCTAACACACACAGGAGAAAAGCCATATGAATGTTCAAACTGTAAGAAAGGGTTTTCTGAGAAAAGTACTCTCACCCAACACCTCCTAACACACACAGGAGAAAAGCCATATGAATGTTCATACTGCAAGAAAAAGTTTTCTAAGAAAAGCAATCTCACCCAACACCTCCTAACACACACAGGAGAAAAGCCATATGAATGTTCACACTGCACAAAAAGGTTTTCTCTGAAAAGTACTCTTAAACGTCATATCCGAACACACACAGGAGAAAAGCCATATGAATGTTCAAACTGTAAGAAAGGGTTTTCTGAGAAAAGAAGTCTCACCCAGCACCTCCGAATACACACAGGAGAAAAGCCATATGAATGTTCAAACTGTAAGAAAGGATTTTCTGTGAAAAGAAGTCTCACCCAACACCTCCTAACACACACAGGAGAAAAGCCATATGAATGTTCATACTGCAAGAGAAGGTTTTCTAAGAAAAGCAATCTCACCCAACACCTCCTCACACACACAGGAGAGAAGCCATATGAATGTTCACACTGCAAGAAAATGTTTTCTCTGAAAAGTACTCTTACCCGACACCTACAAACACACATAGGAGAAAAGCCGTATGAATGTTCACACTGCAAGAAAGGGTTTTCTAAGAAAAGCTATCTTACCCAAAACCTCCTCGTACACATAAGAGAAAAGCCATATGAATGTTCACACTGCAAGAAAAGGTTTTCTAAGAAAAGCAATCTCACCCAACACCTCCTAACACACACAGGAGAAAAGCCATATGAATGTTCACACTGCACAAAAAGGTTTTCTCTGAAAAGTACTCTTAAACGTCATCTCCGAACACACACTGGGGAAAATCCATATGAATGTTCACACTGCAAGAAAAGGTTTTCTCTGAAAAGTACTCTCAACTCATAGCCTGCCATAAGGCTGCATGCACGCTATCGTTATAATGCTTTGTAAATGCGAGAGCCATCGCTTGAGTGCCATGTGCGTGCAATGCAGCATTCGTAATAGCAGTTATTGTTCATGCTCATTGGACTGTGCTGTGCATTTTGCACTCGCTATTCATAGAACCACCACGCTAATCAGATTATCTCCAAAACAACCTGGCACGGGGGATTTGGGGCTTGGCACAATGGGGATTAGCCCTTTGGCATGATAAGAGTTAAGCGTCATCTCCGAACACACACAGGGGAAAAGCCATATGAATTTTGCTATTGTAAGAAAGGGTTTTCTAAGAAAAGTATACTCGATCTTCATATACTAATACATACAGGAGAAAAGCCGTATGAATGTTCACACTGCAAGAAAAGGATTCTCAGAGAGGCAATCTAACCTAACACCTACAAACACACACAGGAGAAAAGCTGCATAAATGTCTCTATTGTATTAGAGGATTTTCTCGCAAAAGATATCTCACCCAACACCTCCTAACACACATAGTAGAAAAGCCATATGAATGTTGCTATTGTAAGGAAGGATTTTCTAAGAAGAGTTTTCTGAACCGTCATCTCCAAGAACACGAAGGAGAACAGCCAATTGAATGTTGCTATTGTAAGAAATGGTTTTCTCGGAAGAGTACTCTTAATCGTTATCTCCAAACACATACAGGAGAAAAGCAATAGAAATGTTGCTATTGTTAGAAGGTTTTGTTGGCAAAGTGTTCTCAACTGTCATCTAACACACACAGGATAAAAGCAAATAGAATGTATGCACTGATGTTGTAATCATGTCAAAATGTTCTATTGAAAGTTGAAATTGCGACTGGCAAAGCCGTTTGTCAGCTTTGCATGTTTAGTAAAACGAGCATTGAGGGGATCTATCTAATTTCAGGGTAATGATTATTAATGTACCTGTAAACATACACCAATTTCTCACTCTAATCAATCTTTGAACATTCACTAGAATTTAGAAAGCTGCATTTATCACCTCTCAATCTCAAGTTATACTAATTATTAAAGTCAAGTTCAACCATACAAGATAGTCTTTCATTAAACTACAAAAGAATACAAAAATGTAAAGTTTCTCTGAAATTTATAACTGATATTTAATCAATAGACACAAAATCTGTGTACTAAAACATCAACTTGAAAATAACAGTACACACTTCCTGTAGGGCTGTGGTATAAAATCAACGACAATCAAACAACTTGTCGCTAAAAAGGAAAAAAACAAATATTCTCTTTACCTAAAAGTAAAAAGCTAAAACTGTCCTTTAAAATATGGCTGTATATTAATACAATAGTCAGTGACTACTATTACCTTGATGCTGCACTTTCTTAATGCTAGAAAATATTAATGGTATCAGGTTGGTAAAAGAAAAAATGCAAACGTACAAAGTATACTGTCTAGGACAATGCTAATGTACTATTACACAAAATTAGTGCTTGAAAGCGATAAATAACACAATCAACCTTGGTTGAGTCTGATACCAACCTATAATAATGGCCGAATGTTAATGCCTTAAAATAAATTAATGGACACAAACGAATTGTGAACTATACTAGATCTAGAAAGAATCAAGACCTCTAGTTGTCATGCCAAGATTCACACAGTGAACATACAATTACAAGGGTACGAGATAAGTTCTTCTTGACGTGAATGATGGTGATTAATACATAAAATGATCTAGATGTTCTAAACTTGAATTCAACGTGATTGTTGGTATAAAAAAAAGATGCACAAAAACAAAATCAATGGTAGTCTATACAAAATAGACCCAGGTTAGATTAGCAGTTGTCAACTTCAATGCTTCACTGTGTAACCATGGTAACTACTTCACATGTAGCTGTAGATCTGGTAGGAGTCTGTGAATCACTCAATGTTATGTTTTTGAATACTAACCAGCAAACTGTGGTCGAAGACGAAGAAACCTGGCTGGCTTGATTGTTCTCGCTAAGTAAAATACTGTAAAGACGTGTCGATCGCGTGTAGTCCCACGAGTTGCTGCTAGCGTAGTGAACGTAAAGTAGAGTAAAGGAGCCGGTTTTCGGCCACTTAAGACAAAATCCTATTTTTTGGACTCTTTACTTCCTATTTATTATCATTTCTTGTTCAAGTCATGAAGCAAATATTATTATTATTTAAACAAAAAAGAATCCCAGAAAAAAATCACGAATTGCCATGACAATATTCATTTCAATTTTCACTGTTTTGGAGCCACTTATCGACCTAGTGATTCAGTTTACGACCGCATGTACAAAGTCAATAGGAAGCGTGCGCCGTGCGTTTCCGCGCTGATCTATAGCACAAGCGGGCGGAGCAGGTATCCCATGCCGGAGCTCCCCGGTGCTCACCTGGTCGAAGACTAGCACTGCAGTGATCGGAAGTTGGAATCTGAATTAGACAGACATATCGTGCGTGCGTTGCGGGGTCCGGCTGCATTGGTTTAATACATGCGATGAGATACTTTTGAGCTTGTGACTAACACAAAATCGGGCTCTAAATCTGAAAAATACTTGAAATAAAGCTCATTTTATGGTACCCATATTTCTTACATACACGCGTAAGATACTCAATTTTTCAGATTTGGGTAGCGGGACCGCCGATGACATCGCTAAAATGTGATATTTTAGGATATATTTTCCATTGCAAATATGGTTCTTCAGTGACTCTGGCATGGTATGGTATGTGTGGGATATGTGATATGCTATTATGCGATGTATTTTAAAGGGATTTTACCATGCATCCAACGGATCGGCCGAAAACTGAAGCTGGTCGTTTACCCCCTCCTTTACTCTAGACCACTACTAGTCTATCATTCAAGCTCTCTGGGCGAACGCTACACTGGAAGAAAATCCGATGAAGAAAGACACTAATTGATCTTTACTCTGATCGTTGAAAGAGGAGGTTCCGTGAAGTTCACGTAGATCTAGCTGCAATCTGCACAAACTAATTGCTGAATGGGAAACTTCCCAGGATGAAGTTCTCGTATGTAGCTACAATGCAGTCTACACACAAAGTGACTGTTGAACGGGAACCACCTCACATAGAACTGACAAGAAGCTATGACCCTATAACCTATAGCAGAGCTGCCAACTAGTACGGATTTCCCGTAATTGGTACGGAAATTAACGACCATTACGGCAGTACGGAATGTTGTCTAAAAATTATGGATTTTTTTTTTTTTTTTTTTTTGCGCATAGGGATCTATCTTTGCAAGTGCTGTACAGTATGGTGGCCATCCAGCACTCGCTGCATGAGAAAGATGGAAAATTATCAATTTTTTCTTAATAGAAGCCAATTATTTGTTGAAAACTTATGTGTTGTGATGAACTGAAAATCAATATTTAGCAACTTTGTGGGAGTAAAATCACAACAAATTTCAGATAATCATGCACGCATGCGTCCGCTTGCCATTCTTTTAAGATTCATGGCGCCGCATAGGAAATTACTGATTTATTCCCCAAATTACTGATTTTGAGCCTTATGGTTACCGATTTTCTGTTCTGGAGGTTGGCAGCTCTGCTATAGGCTATGGGAAGGCGAGGTCAGTTCTTGGTTGAAATCGTTATGACGAAAAGTTGCGTTGAAAACATGAAGATCAAATGTCCAACTGAATAAATCTTGTATCAGGCCCAAGCAAGAGTTGCTATGCACCTCACTGAAGTAATAAACTGAAATTCGGGCACTGATAAGTTGAAAAAGTCATAAAAAGTAGTCAATTATGACCAAGAGCACAAAACATTAGGGCTCTCAACTATAGGCGAGAGATGGACGGTGTGCCAAAAACATGCACAAAAACGCATTTAATCTAAAAACGTGGTTATTGTTTACATTCTATACGCACTATCAATACTAATTAGAAAATAAACAAGAACATAAATCAAATACTCATTAATGCCTTAACCCTATTTAGCCCGGGCTATTTTGAAACTGCATAGCCCGGGGGGGGGGGGGGGGGGGGGGGGCTTCTGAGGCCCCCCCCCCTATGATCTCGGCCGTGAAACGCTCGATCGCCGCGAAAATTTGCATACATGTCAAGTGAAGTGTATAAAATACTATGGTAATTTCAATTTTTTGAAAAATTCACTCATTTGCATATTTATGGTAATTTATGCAAATAAGGTCATAAAATTCACATTTTTGCCCATAAATCAGAAATTATTCATATTTAAGCATTCTTTCTCACTACATATATTTGTTAGACCATTTGGAATAATAATACAACACAAAAAATTGAAAAAACAGGGTTATTCCTTATGTTATCTATTGTTTTGATAATTTCTCATGTATTTCTTTGTTTTTTAAACCTTATGTATTTTATTGTTTTTGTTGTTTTATTTCATTTCCAACTATAATTCAACTATTTTGACCCCAAAATAAACACCTAAAGTAAAACAAGACCAAATAACCAATGTTTTATCTCTTTATTTGAAAAATGAGATTTCCATATGTTTTGTACACAAATCACAAAAATGAGCGATCTTCGGGTTGACATGCAAAGACAAAAGGACACGTGACTTTGTAATGGTAGGTCCGATTTTCGAAAAAATTCTTTCAAAAGATGCGCAAGACTCGAAAGAAAAAAGTCACAAAATTTCAGTGCAAGATTTTCTTGCGTTAAAAAATTATCGCGAAAAATGTCGAGGGGGGGGGGCTTCTCAAGCCCCCCCCCCCCCCGGGCTAAATAGGGTTAACATAGTATATTCTAATAAATGGTGATTGAGAGTATAATTTTGTTGATAATACTCTGTATCAAAAATGTATACATGTAAACAGAAATATTATAATGCTAAATATATTACTCATTGCGGATATAGTATCGAAAATAATATCGCTAGTGATATTCATTTGTCTCGCAATGTGGTCAATAAGGAATCTAAAAGATCACGACGTTTCGTATGCTACTGCGATACTTTGTCAGGTGATAAAAACTATTGTAAGCAAGGGTCTTTTATACTTTACGGGAGGACCGGCGGAGCGGTCTATAATTTGATCGATAATTGGAACAATAACGCCCAATGCCTATTGGTCGACGCACACGGTGATCGACCAATCACCAAGGCCGCTGGTTCGGCCGCTGGTTCGGCTGATGCACCAGGCCTATTGGCCGACGCATACGGTACTCAACCAATCAACGGGTCGCTGGCTCGGGCCGTCTGCTGAATGGAATCGACCGTTGTTGGCTGGCAGGACGGCGAGTGTCATGGCGGCGTATCGTCCGCATCCAAAATTCGGGGATATCGATCCCGTTGTCTCTGTTGAAATTATTAGGATTGAGACGAATATTGATAGCTTCTTTTACCCTCCGTGTATACCAATGCCGTTCCTGGGAAAGGCACTGAACCCCGTCCCAGTCTGGTTGATGCTGACGGAGTCTGACGTCCCTCTTATGCTCAGTGATTCTTTCTTTTATCGGACCCGTGTTCGCAGTGCCCTGAGTCTCAACGGTTACCCACGCTGTTTTATACACAATACCAAGAATAGATCGTCGGAACCCAGGGATCAGAAGGTATACAAGACTTTTACAGTCTTGCCGTACATTGATGGGGTCTCCCAACAACTCAAGCGCCGCCTAGAGAGCCATGGCATTCGAACGGTTTTCAGATCAGATACCACCCTACGTCAACAACTTACACGCCCCAAGGATCCAATTCCTCCACATAGACGGGACGGCATTGTGTATAACATCCCTTGTAAAGGATGTGATAGATCCTACATCGGTGAAACTGCCCGTCCGATAAAAGAAAGAATCACTGAGCATAAGAGGGACGTCAGACTCCGTCGAACTGACAACTCGGCCTTAGCCGAACATGCTTGGGACAACCAGCATCAACCAGACTGGGACGGGGTTCAGTGCCTTTCCCATGAACGGCATTGGTATACACGGAGGGTAAAAGAAGCTATCAATATTCGTCTCAATCCTAATAATTTCAACAGAGACAACGGGATCGATATCCCTGAATTTTGGATGCGGACGATACGCCGCCATGGCACTCGCCGTCCTGCCAGCCAACAACGGTCGATTCCATTCAGCAGACGGCCCGAGCCAGCGGCCCGTTGATTGGTTGAGTACCGTATGCGTCGGCCAATAGGCCTGGTGCATCAGCCGAACCAGCGGCCTTGGTGATTGGTCGATCACCGTGTGCGTCGACCAATAGGCATTGGGCGTTATTGTTCCAATTATCGATCGAATTATAGACCGCTCCGCCGGTCCTCCCGTAAAGTATAAAAGACCCTTGCTTACAATAGTTTTTATCACCTGACGAAGTATCGCAGTAGCATACGAAACGTCGTGATCTTTTAGATTCCTTATTGACCACATTGCGAGACAAACGAATATCACTAGCGATATTATTTTCGATAGAAATATTATACTTAAACAAATATTAGCACCTCTTAATCAAAACATGAATATTCATTAAAAATGATGTCAGTTAACGGCAGTGCTACACATGTAATGTCTATGAGACATATTTTGGTCTGTTGGTTAAAGCACTCAATTCTATTCTGGTGACCCAGGTCGGTTTCTGGTGGGTCAATTTTTTTTTTTTTTTTGTTTTTGTTGCTTTCATTCTATGTTTAATTGTTTGTTAATTTGACTACTGGAGCATATCATATATCATCACAAACACAGTAATAAAATGCCCTTTTTTGAGAGTTATATCTAAATATAGGAGAGGAATGTCATGGTTCGGTACAACCCTATGGGAAATCTGATTCCTTGTCGTGTATTAAACCTATATGGTTTATGTCCAAACTCTGCTACAAGATCAATTCATCCGTGTGTGTGTGTGTGTATTGGGTTTTTACAGACAGTGTATCAATCAGATATGATTATTTACGCCTGGGGACCGACCTTTAAACGTCACCATCCGAAAGACGTGACTCAGTTTCGAACCTGCTTCCTCAGCTGAATCAGTTTGTAACTTCCACTTTTAGCTGGATTACAGGCGCACGCAACAACGCCTAGTTACGTTTCTATGATGCTAGTCTCCTTCCCAGACGTTTATATTTTTCTAGTTATTCAGCCCAGGTATATGCAATGTTTACGTTTCTCTCTCACAGATATGGAATTATTTACATGTCTATATAACACAACTCTTTCTCTATTAATATTCAATTCTATTTATGCTGAATTTATTGAATACATCTTTCTCCATTGCACCCCCCTCTCTCTCCTCTCTCTCTTGCTCTGTTGATCCCTTCCCCTCTCTTTTTCTACCCCCTGTCCTTTTCTTATTCTGTCTTTGTGTGTCTGTGTGTGTCTGTCTCTCCCCCCCCCCCCCTCTCTTGCTATCTCAACCTCTCCCTTTCCTGCCTCTGGCTCTCGTTCTCACTCTTTTATGTCTTAATTTCTTAATTTTCTCTTGCTCTACCCTAGCCCCTTGTATTAAGTTGCATTCTAATTTCTCTTTTATTCCTTTTCCAGCTCATGTATTTGTTACATTACTGTACCCCGTCTCACTCTCTCTCCTTCCCTATATCTATCTACCACCATATCTCTCTCTCTGTCTCTCCATCTCATTGTAACACTATAGATCCTTTGAAAAAACAGGCAGACCACCTCATTTGTCTTCAGTGACAAATTCTTATCTCGTTCTTTATTTTCTCATAATTCTTAGCATGTTCAATTCATACAATATAAATATTCAAATCAACTCTAAAATAACGATGACTGAGTATTACATATTCATATTTAGGAAAGGTCCACTCGCATTTGAAAGTGTACAGCATAAATATTCAATAGCTTATTCAACCAATGGGGAAGAAGGGGAAGAAGGATAGTATGCAAATACATGTGATGTGAAGCATAGTGAGAATTAAGGTATTAACAAAGAGAAGGATCAACATAGGAATGTAAAACATGAAGGAGGAATGATGATAACCAAAGTAAGAGTGAGCAATGTCAATGAGAATAATTCTGAGTACAGGTGGAACTAAGGTTACAAGAGGTGAATACTGGCTTAGAGAAAAGTAAACAAAATTAACCCTGATCGCTGGATGTAAACAGAATCTATTTATGTACAAAACAGTTCACCACATTAGGCAATCGAATAGACATGGACCTTTAAAGTGACTCAGTAACATTGTTGAAAGTAGATGAAAAAATTGCATAATTTTTGAATGAAATGTAACGTATAATATTCCTTCTAGTGTACTAACCCTCTAACATACAAAAAATCCTTAATTTTTTTTCAAACAACAAAGATGTCTATGGTTTTATGTGAAGGTGTCACTGTGCAACACCCACAGTGCTTAACAGTAAATTCTCCCAACCATTTTTGAATATTCCAAATAGTTTTTCCATGAAAAAAACAGACATAAGACAGGCTTTTACAAATCTTTCAACACTCCAATGTCTGGAATGGTATATATAGAGCCAATTCATTGCTTTGTGACGACTTACATTTACCTAAAATGTAAATATCCATGTACCGTAACAAGTTAAATGTCTGTATGTGATAACAATGATTAACTATAGAGGTGTCGTGGTCTAGTGGATACTTCATTAGACTGTAGATCACATGGCCAGGGTTCGAGTCCAGCTAGGACAGGAATGTCTTTGACAAGACATTAAACTACATTTGCCACTCTTCACCTAAGTGAAGTAAATGGGTACCCAGTAGGAAGAAATTTCTTGAAAGCTGGTTAAGTGCCTTATTATATTATGGCTCTCAGCTACAGCTGGGGTAATGATAAGATACTTTGTATTAAATGCAGTAGAGTATAGGCATATTACTGATAATTTTCATTTTGTGTGGCAGAGAGTCTCACAATGTTTTGAATAAATTAAAATTAAAAGCGCTTTCCACAGAATCCCTTGACTTTATTTGTTATTATTGTTTACCTACCCTATCTCAAACTTTCACTGATTGGTTCACCTCAATTTTTGCTTTTATTTAAATCAGCTTGATTTTAATGTAGACTTTACCTTCAAATATACTCAGCAAAATAAGAAAGTGGATTCTCTTTACCCAGATAGCAACATATCTGGGGCCCATCTGGGTTTTGTATGGGCTGACTAAAGCCCACGTGGCCCATACAAAAACCAGATGTATTCCAGATGGGCCTTCCCACCCAGAACCCACAACACATATGGGCTCCATGTGGGTTTTTGGTGGTGAAAATCGCACGTCAAACATTGTCTTGGCCCAGCTGAAAACCAAATATATACCAGATGGGCCTTCCCACCGAGAACCCACGGGAAACCAGATGTACACCAGATGGGCCTTCCCACCCAGAACCCACAAGTACGTACACATATGGGCCCCATGTGGGCTCCATATGGGGTTTTGGTGGTGAAAAGTGCACATCGAGCATCGGCTGGGCCAGCTAAAAAACAGATGTAGACCAGGGCCCTGTTGCATAAACATTTCCACTGATTGTAACTTTGCCATCAATGGCAACTACCATGGTAACAGGGCTCAACAGCCAATCAAAATCAAGGTTTCCATGGTAGTTACCATTGATGGCAAAGTTACCATCAATGGTAAGTTTTGTGCAACAGGGCCCAGATGGGCCTTTCCACCCAGAACCCACAAGTATATGGAGCCCACGTGGCCCATACAAAAAACATATTGGCATTCCCACCCAAAACCCACATGTATACCAACACATGTGGGCCCCATGTGGGTTTTTTGGTGGGGAAAATTGCACATCGAGCATCGGCCGGGCCCAGCTAAATAACAGATGTATACCAGATTGGCCTTCCCACCCAAAACCCACAAATATACCCAGAATTTATCTGAATTTACAGGATATTTCCTAATTACTGATGATTTAGTTATATGAAATTCATTTCGAAAATACTACAAAATGTAAATTGCTAATTATTAGGACATTTCACTACTTTTGTATAAATTACATTTAATTAAACATGAAGTAGGAAAAACACTAACTATGAACTAAAACAAATTCAATAAAATACAAGTACCTCATTCACAGTAAATTAACCAAGTCTACTTAATACCAATGCCTTTACATTGGAATTTTTAGACGATGTGTTGTTGCCATTGGTAAAATTAATTAGTACAAGTGCTACATAACTTACTAATTAAGTCTGTTAACTGGAGCTTTCAACTGGCTGAAAGTTGTGCAAAATGGTACAACTGGTCCAGTTAACCCAACTGGTAACCCTGGAAATTGAAATGGGATAAATGAATTCAACTGGGTAAAAATAGAACCCATTTAAACAATACCAAGCCCATTTAGAACCACATTGGCCCACATGGGATCATATCAAACGCACTTGGCCCATATGGATCCCATATAAAAACCCGCTTATAGCCCATATGGGGCCCATATAGAACGCACTTGACCCATATATAGAACCCTGGGTTTTATGTGGTAGGTCCCACATAAAACCCACATGGCCCCACAAAAAACACATGGCCCATCTGGTGCCCAATAGGTAACCCTTGTGTATATTCCTGGGCTAATTGTGGGGCCCATCTGGGGCCCTTCTATAACTCGGGTGCAGATTGCTGGGTTCCACAAGGGGCCCATCTGGGCCAAGTGGGCCAGCCCAGTTGTAACCAGATAAATCCCAGATGGGCCCCACAACATTTTGCTATCTGGGTAATGTTCCAAATTTTCACATAAACCTTCACTAGAATGTAATAAAATATCAAATTAAAGGATGATTCCAACGGTTGTAAGATAAGAAATGTTTTCTACCTAAGTAGCAAGTAATTTATTATAATTTGAAAGAAGAAATATATAAGCTATATTCATGCAACTAAAAAAAAAAATGTTAACAGTTGTAAAGCCATAGAGATCTATCTTCTGGAGCAATTCTGAAATTTTCTGAAATGTCAAATTTAATTTGTTTCTATATGGTTTTTCCTTTAATAATGGAAAAGGAAGTACACTTTTGGTTCAGATTTGATATCCACATGAAAAGAATTTACACTACACAAATGCTCTTGCATTCTGCATGGTCTTCTTAAAATGACTTGAGGATCCACAAGACGCCCACGTCAGTCTTGTGGGCATTCTGACAATTTTTCTGAGGGATCAAGAAACCTACATTATTGGTTTTGTGGGCTGTCAATATAATCACAGCTAGATCAGAAGCATACTTTTTAAAAATTTATTGATTGTTTTACCTTTACTCGGTATTTGATTATGTTGAAAAACTTGTCTTTACCATGGCAAGATTTTAGTGGGGGGAGGAGGCAACTGCCTATACCCACATTTTCTGAAAAATCACAGAGTGTAGAAACGCTCATCAATTGCACACTGTACTTCTGATACTTCAAATTGTATTGCTAAATGTCCAATCACTATAGTCTATTTAATGCACCTAGATTCTGGCCAATTCTTTTTCTTTTTTAGGGGGGGGGGGGGCGGAAATATCTACCAAAAAACACATTGTCAGCTCAAGATTTGTATTTTCCACACTTAATAACTCAATGAAATTAATATCAACTTGAAGGTATTTCATTAATTCTTTATATGACACCAAACTCTTAGTGATTTGAGGTTTTACTTAAAAGTTATATATAACACACCAAATAAGTTCTCAATACACTACCGGTAAATACACATACATACATGTATGCATACAATTGATAAACAATTGCCAAATTGTTTATGAAGTAATAACTGTGGGAGTGTAGGTTGCTATAAATTTGATCGGAACTTTTTTTGCACAGCAGGCATGATAGGAAACAAAGATGCATGGTCATGTGGTGTCGTTTGACCAATTAGATTGACTACATGCTTGAACCCATTTGCTAATCTTTAATTTGTTTATGACTTTATGTTCATTCAAGTAGCCAGCTGCGCATACAATAGGGAAAAGAATTTGCCCCCTCCCATGCCCACCTTCCATTGTTAACAATGGTAGACCCATCTTTACACAAGATCTAGCCATCATTTAAATGTATAATACCATATCATGGGCACTATATTTTGCCATGCCCTCATCTCAACAAGAGCATCTAATGTGTCCGCCTACATGTACATGAACACTCGGCAAAAAAAGTGGATGCTTTATTGTTCAAAAGTTTCATATCAAACCATCAATAAAAATGTATTTGTAATTTATTTACATCAAGTAAAGCTATGGTCACAAATCAGAGCAGCGACCGGCCGATCAGTAGCCTGCTCGGTCGCTGCTGGAATTAGGCATCGCCCAGCGATTAGGTCGGTGCCCAGGCGGCGACCGCCCAGGCACCGAGCGTATTTTGGGCGGCGAGTGAAAAGTGTGCAAGCGCCGCCCAAATTTTAACTCTGCGCTAAAACTTCAGCGGCGACCGAGCGATGCCCTAAAAACGAGCGGTGCCTGGGCGGCCCCCGCTCGGTGCCCGGGCAGCCCCCGGGCAGAATTGGTTAAAAACTTGCCGCTCGGCCGCCGAGCAGGCTACTTTTGGGTAATGTGACCATAGCATTAGATCTGGCTTTGTAGCGTCGCATCGCGGCGCCTTGACCCCCGGTTTGGCCGAAAGGATGCGTTGTGAGTGTCGCGTCGCGTCGAACGCGACTATTTGTCCAAAGCTCCTCTGGTCTGGCTGAAAGGGTGCATTGGCTACCGGTAGTCTTCCACATCAATCTTACTTGATGTTGATAGAATATGAATTTTCTACAATTTCAAATAAATTACAAATACATTTTTATTGATGGTTTGATATGAAACTTTTGAACAATAAAGCATCCACCTATTTTTATTGTTGAACAAAAATGTCTTACAAAATCACCCTATAGCAAAAAATTTGACAAGCACAGTCCAGATGCCTATCCTTTCCACTGAAGATTGTACGTCCAATGCTCAACAAAATTTTGGATGGCCATATGACCAATTTTTACAATTTTCTTTTCTTTTAGAGAGTCATATATTGTTAAATGGATACGCTATGCTTGAATGTATGATTCCAATTGCATTTCATCTTAAGGAGATAGTTGAGTTTTGTTGCAGAGGGCGCTACACAAAATACTTTTTCTGGTGAAATAATGACAAACCAAGTGTCAAATTTGAAAGAACATATAATTCAAATTCAGAGACGGCTGAAATATCCATCAATATAACCATTTTTTAATAATTATGGGGCCCCACAAATATTTGATCATTTTAAACCAGCCGTTGAAAAAAAGAGATAACGTCTTATACGTTTTATTCCAGCCAATGCAAATGTTGGCTTTTTCATGTTGGTTATAGTACGCATAACCAGCTGGCCCATGTATTTAATTAATTAATATATTAACGGTCACAATGTTTTTTTTTAAGTGCAGCTGAGTTGGTATGATCGTATATAATCTAAATGCCATGCATTTTGGGGTCAAACATTACCTTCATAGCATTTTTAGGTACTAAAAGGGCACTGAAAATGTTCGATTTCGGAGTATGTAGGTCAAATGTCATACCTCTTTAGATATCCGCAAATACCTAACTATATACCGGGTATGCAAAAATGTTGTTTTCATTCAATAATGTGAGTAATGTTGAGTATGTACATCAAAGGTCACAGCTCATTAAATATGCAAAAATTACTAAATATAGGCCATTTACACCCGTCGAGGGGATATGCTTCGCTTTAAAAATTGAAAATTTAAACTATACATCTACAACAAGAGTCCACTTGATTATTTTGCTGAGTTGTATGTGGGTAAGCTTTGCCAAGCCTCACTGCTTGAATTACGCTGATCTGCTTCTATTTTTTTTTAAATGCCCAAAATACTCCTCATTTGTTATTGTATAAACCTTTCTTATACTTTTGGCTCAAACTATCAATCATATTCTATATTTTATAATGTAAATTGGTGATTAAAAAGTGAAATATATTTTGGCTTTTCTTCTTTCTCTCAGAAGTTCAGAACATAATCCAAAAACTTCTGTTTCAATTTGAGGTGACAGGACACGCATGTACTTTCTTACACTGTATCTGAGGTGTCGATGACATGAATTTTCTCTTTTTCTCCACCAGGTGATATTGTTGACAATGGACAAGACACGGTAGAAAGTGGAATGTCAATCGAAAGTGGAGGTAAATCTCATCTTTGTTCACATTGCGGCAAGGTGTTATCCTCAAAAGATCAACCCGACATTCATCTGAGGATACATTCTGGAGAAAAGCTACATCAGTGTCCATGTTGCAGTAAGAGATCATGTCAGGCCAGTCATCCCCTTCTCCACTTGAGATCACATACAGGAGAAAAGCCATATGAATGTTGCTACTGTAAAAAAGGATTCTCTCAGAAAAGTGTACTCAATCAACATATACTAATACATACCGGAGAAAAGCCAAATGAATGTTCACACTGTAAGAAAGGATTTTCACAGAAAAGTGCACTCAATTGTCATCTACTAACACATACAGGAGAAAAGCCATATGAATGTTCACACTGTAATAAAGGGTTTTCTGAGAAAAGAAATCTCACCCAACACCTCCTAACACACACAGGAGAAAAGATATATGGATGTTGCTATTGTAAGAAACGATTTTCTCAGAAAAGCCTCCTCAATTGTCATCTACTAACACATACAGGAGAAAAGTCATATGAATGTTGCTATTGTAAAAAAGGATTTTCTCTGAAAAATAATCTTAAACGTCATCTCCGAACACATACAGGAGAAAAGCCATATGAATGTTCACAATGTAAGAAAGGGTTTTCTTTGAAAGGCAATCTCACCCAACACCTCCTAACACACACAGGAGAAAAGCCATATGAATGTTGCAATTGTAAGAAAGGATTTTCACAGAAAAGTGCACTCAATCGTCATCTACTAACACACACAGAAGAAAAGCCATATGAATGTTCACACTGTAATAGAGGGTTTTCTGAGAAAAGAAATCTCACCCAACACCTCCGAACACACACAGGGGAAAAGCCATATGAATGTGGCTTTTGTAAGAAAGGATTTTCTCAGAAATATGTACTCAATCGTCATATACTAACACATACAGGGGAAATGCCATATGAATGTGGCTATTGTAAGAGAGGGTTTCCTCAGAAAAGTGCACTCAATCGTCATATACTAACACATACAGGAGAAAAGACATATGAATGTTTCTATTGTAAAATATGTTTTTCTCTGAAAAATAATCTTAAACGTCATCTCCGAACACATACAGGAGAAAAGCCATATGAATGTTCACACTGTAAGAAAAGTTTTTCTCACAAAGGTAATTTCATCAGACACCTACGAACACACACAGGAGAAAAGCCATATGAATGTTCACACTGTAAGAAAGGATTTTCACAGAAAAGTGCACTCAATTGTCATCTACTAACACACACAGGAGAAAAGCCATATGAATGTTCACACTGTAAGAAAGGATTTTCACAGAAAAGAGCACTCAATTGTCATCTACTAACACACACAGGAGAAAAGCCATATGAATGTTCACACTGTAAGAAAGGATTTTCACAGAAAAGTGCACTCAATTGTCATCTACTAACACACACAGAAGAAAAGCCATATGAATGTTCACACTGTAATAAAGGGTTTTCTGAGAAAAGAAATCTCACCCAACACCTCCGAACACACACAGGGGAAAAGCCATATGAATGTGGCTTTTGTAAGAAAGGATTTTCTCAGAAATATGTACTCAATCAACATATACAAATACATACAGGAGAAAAGCCATATGAATGTTCACACTGTAAGAAAGGATTTTCACGGAAATATGATCTCAATCGTCATATAGTAACACATACAGGGGAAAAGCCATATGAATGTGGCTATTGTAAGAAAGGATTTTCTCAGAAATATGTACTCAATCGTCATATACTAACACATACAGGAGAAATGCCATATGAATGTTGCTATTGTAAGAGAGGGTTTCCTCAGAAAAGTGCACTCAATCTTCATATACTAACACATACAGGAGAAATGCCATATGAATGTTGCTATTGTAAGAAAGGATTTTCACGGAAAAATGATCTCAATCGTCATATACTAACACATACAAGAGAAAATCCATATGAATGTTGCTATTGTAAGAAAGGATTCTCTCAGAAAAGTGCACTCAATATTCATTTACTAACACACACAGGAGAGAAGCCATATGAATGTTCACACTGTAAGAAAGGATTTTCTCAGAAAAGTACTCTTCACCGTCATCTCCGAAAACACACAGGAGAATAGCCATATGAATGTTGCCATTGTAAGAAAAGATTTTGTCAGAAGAGCGTACTCAATTTTCATCTACTAACATAATACAGGAGAAAAGCCATATGAATGTTCATACTGTAACAAAGTGAACTCAATCGACACGTACTAACACACAGGAAAGCCATCTCAGAAAAGCCATCTCACCCTACACCTAACACACACAGGAGAAAAGCCATATGAATGTTGCTATTGTAAGAAAGGATTTTCTCGGAAAAATGCACTCAATCGTGATATACTAATGCTAGGAGTCCACTGGGCCAGCGCCAGTTGGTGCCAGTTCGCGCCAAAGATTATGTGATTGGCGCGAATTATTGTCTGCTCGGCATGTGTCGCCAAGTGGAATAAACTGGGTGCCATATGGCGTGCGCCAAATGCCACCCGGCTTGCTCCAAAATGTTGCGCCAGTTCGCGCCATTACACGGCCATTTGATTTCAAAATTCACCGTTGGCGCCATTCGCGCCAATAGACGGCTACTTTGCGCCACTTGGTGATTAGTTTGTGCCAAAGGTCGCCAAATTGGTTTGAACTTGCCGCCGCTTGGCGCTACTTGCCGACTATATAAATACTGGCCATCGGCTATCTGGTTCAGACCCCCCTCAGCTGCTGTATGAACAACATCTCTACTAAATATTTACAATTTTGATATGTCTGATGCTTTTGATAATGTTGTAGTGATGATGCTGCTCCATCAGAAGATGATGAGAGATGCTGAGGTGACCACTGCCTATCAACTGATGCTGGCCAATCCTGAGTAGGAAGAAGAGCCTCCTAAGAAGAAAAGGAAGCACAACTGGTGGTTTAGACCAATGCTCCACCCACAGTTGAGGGCCGAACGTGGACAGTACCACACGTTGATGGAAGAGCTGAGGGAGAATGACAGGAGGAAGTTCAAGAACTACACCAGGGTGTCCCCAGAGATGTTTGATGACCTGTTGGTCAGGCTTACACCCCACTTGCAGAAGAAGGACACCCACTTCAGGAAGGCCATTCTCCCTGGTCTCAAGTTTTCCGTCTTCCTGCGCCATCTCGCCACTAGGGCCACCTATGCCGAGCTGTCTTACAACTTCCGAGTGGGCAAGGAAACCATCCAGAAGTTTGTCCCTGATGTAGCCAGAGCGATAGTGGATGAGTATGCTGCAGAAGTCATCTCCCTCCCCACAACCAATGAAGGCTGGCTTGAGGTTGCAGGTGATTTTGAAGCCAGATGGAATCTTCCTCACTGTCTGGGAGCCTACGATGGAAAGCACATCCGTCTCCAGAAGCCCAACAAATCAGGCAGCCTTTACTTCAACTACAAGCAGTTCTTCTTGGTTGTCCTGATGGCTCTGGTAGATTCAAAGTACCAGTTCCTGTGGATCGATGTGGGTGGGGTTGGCCATCAGTCTAATGCCCAGATCTACAACAACAGTGAACTGAAGGAGTGCATTGAAGCTGGCACTTTAGGCATCCCAGATCCAGCTCCTCTTCCCCAGCTCCTCTTCCCCATGATGATGAAGAGCACCCTATGCCGTACTTCTTCGTGGGAGACAATGTCTTCGCCATGAGGACGTACATGATGAAGCCCTATGGCCATCGTAACATGGACCAACAGCAGAAGATCTTCAACTACAGGCTGTCCAGGGCAAGGCGTGTGGTTGAAAATGCCTTTAATATTCTGGCTTTGCGGTTCCAGTGCTTCCTTGGCCAGATGAGACAGGAACCAGACACAGTCCGCCTGCTCGTTGAAGCTGCCGTCATGCTGCACAACCTCATCAGGAAGCGCTATCAGGCACTGGACGTCCGCATGTTGGACCAGGAGGATGCCCAGCACAACCTCATCCCTGGAGCTTGGAGAACTGCCGCCATCACTGAGGATTTGAACAGGCCCATCAGGGGAAACAGGGACACTGAGATTGCCAAACGCCAGAGGGATACGCTCAAGTGTTACTTCAACAGTGCGGGAGCGGTTGCATGGCAGGATAAGATGGTCTAGACAAGAGTTGTTGTACTTTTGCACAGGAGTAAAGACTGTTTTAGAAAACATTGATTGTGATATTGTATTTCACTATGGACTGGTGTGATGCATTGGTTAACAAAGTGCTCTTTGTCATATTGTATTGTTGTATGAAAACATTTGTCATATTGAATTGTGTTATGAAAACCTCAACTTTTTAAAAGCCCAACACTCATGACAATTATTTCTTTGTGTTAATATGTCCTATAAATGATAAAGGTGTAGTACTGAAATGTTATTTGTAGAATCCAAAATTTGTTAATGTTTAGCAGTTAAATAAGAAAATGTCTACCAAATATTCCTAAATGTAATTTATTTCCTAAACTGCTAAGTACTTTTGCTGTTTGGTAAATTATTAAATAGCAAAAGTAAATGTAAAAAAAAATACATGCATTAATATTTGGCAGTATTTATTATTTCACTGTTAAACATTTAAGTCATTCTACCAATTGGCCCAGAACAATATATTATTCACAACACCTTTGTTTTAAGACAACAATAAATCACAAATGACATTTGTTATGGTATTTTAATGACATTATAAAAATATGCATACATCACACACTTACAAAAAACAGTCACCCAACTGTCCAATCACATTCATGAACACATTAAAGCTCCATGAATAAGTGTCAATCATAGTAAGAAACACAATGCTCCTTAAGTGTCAAAAATAGTGAGAAACACAATGCTCCATAACTGTCAATAAAAACACTGCTACTCCTGTTCTGAGTCCTCACTGGACGGTTCTGCCTGTGTGGTGCCAGTTCTGGAGGGGGCACTGGCGGTGGGTTGCTGGGCTGTGTACTCCCTCATGTAGCCACATGACTGGCTCCCCCACACTGAATTTTTTGGAGGATTGGCCTGCCACTGCCAGGGGTTGGGTTGCCACATCTGGCCAGAAGCATCAAACTGGGCCTGGAGAGGAGGCTGTCCAGAAGAAGGCCCAGGTTGAGCGAACTGCTGCCTTGATTGTTGCTGCTGGAACTGGGGTGCGGTCTGCTGTTGTGGCTGCTGCTGCTGTGGCTGGAACTGGGGTGCTTGCTGAGGGGTTGGCTGGGGAGCTTGCTGAGGGGCTTGCTGCTGCTGCTGACCACGCCTCTGGTCCACGTCCCTCAGAGCAGCCTGCACAATGTCATTGATGGCACCAGAGGCTTGGTGATAAATTTCATGTGGCATTATCCTGAGGGAGGAGGTGACGTACCTGCCAAAGTCTATGCGCTGCTGCACCTGGGGCTCAACATGGGCTTGACCCTGGCCTGCCAGGTAGTGTAGGATGTCCCTGGTCTGCTCCCTGCTACTTTCGATGATGGCACGGAGTGGGTCTCTGGGCAGGGGAGCAAGAGCAGGTGCAGCAGGACCAGGAGGTGGAGGCCCAGCTGGAGGGGGAGCACAGCCAGCAGCAGCAGGGGCTGGACGGCCAGCATCCTCGATGTCGCTCTCAGCAGTGGCGGCTGTTGCTGTGCGGGCTGCGGCAAGTGGTGCTTGAAGCTGCAATGGTAAATGACAAAGCATATTAAGTATTACTTTATGAGGTTGTATGTTGAAAATATTGTGATTCATTTGCCAATTATTATGAGGAAATATTTTCAGAAATTTCTAGATGTCAAATTGCATGTTCTATCTTGACAATTGTCAAATAAATTCTAATAAACCTAACAGGTTTATTTACAAAGAGTTATTTTAAAGTGTGAAGAGTATGATTGGTTGCATGTTCAATCCAATTTTACATGATTTTATTCAATGTTGTACTTGGGATATATAACTGTATTTTTGATATATTAATATTGGCTATTATTTGTTCTCATAATGGAAATGACATCAATAATTTTGTCAGCCAGCGTTATAACAGTTTGGACATAACATTAAATACTTACAGATGGGGTCGAGCGGATGTTCACTTCATGAACAAATGGCATCAGGAACTCCCACCGGTCCCACCTCTGCAGACTGTGGAAGCTCCAGCCCGCCTGCCCCGACTTCCGATACTTCTTGCGAAGCTTGCCCAGGTCCTTGCGCAGCGTTTTGTACCAAGTGTGGACGTCTTTGACGTCCACCCCCAGCTGGTCGGCCAGCCTCTTCCAGGCCTCATCTTTCTTGTCAGGTTGGGCCCACATGGCATCCCGCTTGTTGTAGAGGCCCGGGTACCCCAGCAAGTACTCTTTGGCCTCTTCCTCCTGAGCATCATTGAGCTTCACGGTCTTCCGCCTCGTTCCAGAACCGCCCCTCTTCCTCTTCCTCCTGTTGGTGGGTTCTTCCTCTTCCTCGGGAGAGGAATGTCCAGCTATAAATAGACAACAAATACCCATATTTAAAATAAATAAATTATATGGCACTGCTGTAAGAAATAAGTAATAACATATTACCAAGACCACTCTAAATAGTACATTTTTTATAAACAAACCCCTCATCCAAGATGCACCAATAAAAAAGAGACACCATTTATGCTCCCACTAAGTTTTTTGACATAACAAGTGCCAACACAGTACAATGCCAACACAATACAATTACAGTCCACAATAGTAGGCAGTCCATAGGAGGCAGTAGATAATCTGGACCTATATGATTGCTTACCAGGACTTGCTTGTGCAACCTCCTCTTCAGCCTCACTGGCATGGTGACTGGAAGGGGGTGTAGGTGAAGCTGGGGAGGGCTGGTCTTGCTCTTGGGCTTGGGGTGGAAAGTCTGGAGCAGCATCTTGGACAGGGGTGGCAGGTCTTGGAGCGGAGCCTCTACCAGCTTGAGCCAGCGCCACCACACGAAGGTCTTCATCATTCAGGCCCTCGTTGCCATCTTCGCTTGCAGGGGGCCTCGCCCTGGAGCTCAGCTTGAGCTTCTTGGGCTGGGGGTCCTTCTTCTTGGACTGCTCAGGCTTGTCCTTCTTCCCCTTGCTACTGCCTTTCTTGCCTTTGGGGGGGCATCTTCGTTGAAAATTGTGTGAAATCTTGTAGAAATTGTGAAGGAAAAACTGCGTGGAGGTGTTGTTGAGTCGAATCTTGAAAGTTGTGTGAGAAAGTCCTGCGATGCCGCCCTGCTTTTATAGGCGGCAAGGAGTGGCGCCAAATGGCGGGCAACCAGGTGGCATTTGGCGCGAAATAGTCACCAATCGGGTGCCGTTTGGCTCGCGCCACTGCACATTTGGCGCGCTTTGGCGGGCTATCCGCCTCTGTTGGAATTATTTGGCGCCAAGTGGCGCCATGTGGCGCGAAATATCATTGGCGCAACTTGGCGCGCGCCATTACATTCCAGTGGATTCTAATAGGCGGATTGTTTGCGCCAAAGGGCGATATGTTCGCGCCATTTGGTGCCACTTGGCGGACACTTGGCGCTGAATGCTCGATGCAAGTGGCGCGACGAAAATTTCAAACATTTTGAAATTTTCTTGCCGCCACATTCAAATTTGGTGCCGTTACGGGCCACCACGAGCCAGTTGGGAGGCAGTTTGAGCCACTACACGCCACTAGGCACCTTATTGGCGACACTATAGGCGCCACAGTAAATTGCATTGGCGCAAACTGGCACCAACTGGCGCTGGCCCAGTGGACTCCTAGCATTAACACACACACAGGAGAAAAGCCTGATGAATGTTGATATCGTAATAAAGGATTTTCTCAGAAAAGTAAACTCAATCGTCACGTACTAACACACAGAGGAGAAAAGCCATATGAATGTTGCTATTGTAAGAAAGGATTTGATCAGAAAAGTTAATTCTCATCTCACTATGACTGTACATACAGGAGAAAAACCATATGAATATCACACTGTAAGAAAACATTTTCTATGAAAAGTGTTCTCAATTGTCATATATAGTAACACATACAGTAGAAAAGCCATATAAATGCACCCAATGTGAGAAAAGATTTTATCAGAAAAGCAATCTCATTGAGCACGTACAAAGACACAATTCACACTGTAAGAAAGGGTTTCTCTGAAAAGCGTTCTTAAAGGTAATACAAAGTTTTGGGAAATTTTGAAAATTGGGTGGATAGGGATTCTGTACAATTTTGATGTATTTGGATGCCCCTGTGGATGTATTATAAGCACTAGAAAATTTAGCCCCTAAAACACTTTTCCATGAAAATCTCAGATTATGTAGTTGTGATATATAATTTCCAAACGGGAATAGCTAATCGGTCGATTTTAGTCAAGAAACCTTGTTTTATAGCTTAATTAATATCTTGACCTTGAGAGGGAGCTATAAAACATGAAGAGTTTATTATATACAATTTCATAACTTTAGACTCGATTTCCACCGCGACAACGATGACTGCATATTGTAGGGTCGCATATGCTTCCAATATGTTCATTTGAACCAAATTCATGACCCCATACAAAAAATTTGTATTACCTTTAAAGGCATCGTTTAACAATGTTAAATCTGAGATGCATGGCCCTAAGCGTTATCAGTGTCTGTGATATGATGTGAAATTGATGCCCTAAAAATATTGGGCTTCAAAGGGATCGAGAAGTGCCTCAAAAAAGTAATCATCTTTGAGTGACGGGTTTTACCATACTTATTTTCCCCAATAGACTGTAGTATTATAAAAAAAACGTTAAGAAAACATTTTTTGAAACTTAGATTTCTAATCATAAATGTCTTGATAATTAGACAGGCGATCGGCTTGTAAAAGTCATGGGGTCTGTGCAGTGCCGCGTTAAGGGGTTTAAAAACATCCATTTTCAAGAAAAGAGTACTGTTTCAAAATCCTGCCGTACGCGTTTAGGGCTATTTTTGTACAGGTGTTCCTCAGGTATTACCAGGCTATACATTTATATTTTGTTTTGAATAGTAAAATAATAGCTGTTCATTGTATATTGTGTACTTTTTGTAAACCCTACATGTACGTATTTATATATATAGATCAAATTTGAAATGTACTTCTTTTTTTCAAAGAAAGGACTTATGATAAGCTGATGGCTGTGCATTAAACCCATTTGGAAGTGTAGAGGTTGATGTTATTGCTTCTCTATTGAAATACATTTTTATATTGTGAATTTTACATAAAAAGTGCAGTTTTGATTTATTTTACATGATTGTCAACAACTAAATTAAATGGTAATCCTTATCGCACTTTTGCAATACTTGTTTAGGAGTAAACTTTTGTGAAAAACCTGTTAAGGGTGTGTATTTTGGCTTGAGAAGAAATCCTCGTTTAGGAGGTACGTGTCCGGTAAACCTGTGGTCACGCATGCTTACAATATTTCTACATGACTGAGACCCCTGGGATAACATAAGACCCTGCGTATACAGTTTGAGTAAAAAAAAAGTTAACACCTAGAAAATTGCTAATTATTTTAAAAATCATATATGAACTGTAAATTAGTATACATCTTATGAAAGAGTGTTTTATCCCAAATCATTTAGTATCATTTTGTGTGGTATGTGTTCATGCTTGGATGAACAGGAGGCATTGATTGCGAGAGTGCAAAAATCAACTTGCGCCAAAGTTGCTTATGTGATGTTTGAATAAAATAATTGGGATTTGGGTATTAATTACTGGTAGGTCTTTGCAGATCCAAATAACATCCCAAACACAATTAATCATGTCACACATATCAAATATCTAATATCAAATGTAAACGAACATTTGTGGGCGTGTGTGTGTGACTTTGGTTCTGCAAAAAGCAAATGCAATGCATTTCATTTGATACATTCAGTTCATTCTCTCATTCTCTCTGCTAATCCCAACATAATACATACTGTAGGTATCACTTTGGCACAAGTCGATTTTTGCACTCTTGCAAACAATGCCTCCTGTTCATCCAAGCGTGAACACATACCACACAAAAAATGATACCAAATGAGTTTGGATAAAACACTCTTTCATAAGATGTATAATAATTTACTGTTCATAGAAGATTTTTAAAATAATTAGCAATTTTCTAGGTGTAAACTTTTTTTGACTCACACGGTAGAGGGCTCGCACTAAACCCAAGTTGTACTTGGGTTCCATGTGCGCCCTATTTTATGAGAGTGTTCTATGTCTGTTTTAAAGGCCGTCTGTTCTAGTTTGGCTAGGAGGGATTAAACCACCCAGGGTGGTCACTGACAGGTGGCTATCTCATCAACTCAACTCTCAATTTACATAAGAATAAGAGGATCATGGGGGACCAATGGTCACTGATTAGGCATTGTTTTCTTTATAGAGGGAGCAAGTAGCTACAAGTAGTACAGTGGGGCTTTAAGTAATATTTATTTATTTATTCATGATTTTTTGCAACAGGGTAATTTTATTCAGTTCCCCTGAAAGATTGCTAGTGGACCACCTTTTCAAGGAAGCCCTGCATAATACAATAACAGTACATAAACATACAGTATAGACTGTAATGAAATAATAACAAATTGTACATATGTGAAATATTGAATTAAGCACATATCTTTTTAAAATAACACTATTTGAATCATACAATATTTATTATCAATTATTTAAAGAAATTAAAAATACTGAAACTAACAAAACCACGCCTGAAAAAAAAAAAGTAATGGTAGTCTCCTCAACAAGACATTTTAATGTTCACTGAGAAAGCATTTATGTTGTAATATTAATTTTGGAAGCTCATAATTATTTGAAAAGAGTTTAGCCACATGGAACCCCTTGCGTCAAGATAAAAACATGTTTTGGGGATTGTTTTACTGTAAAGTAATCCTGTTTAGGTCTATTATTCGTTTTGAAATTTGGTGTAAATTTTCTATTAATTTTGATTCATTAAAAGCTTCAGAAATGCATCTTTGAACTTTGTAACAAAGTATTTAATTTCTCCTTTTCTGTTTTATAAAATATATATCCTTTATTTTTATACTTTGTACAAATGTTATTGAGTTGGGTTGAGAGACAGACGGATCGAGAGAAAGAGAGAGAGAGAGGGGGGGTGGGTTAGGGAAAGAGACAGAGAGAGAGAGAGGGGGGTGGGTTAGGGAAAGAGAGAGAGAGAGAGAGAGAGGGATGAGTTAGGGAAAGAGAGAGAGAGAGGGGTGGGTAAGTGAGAAAGAGAAAGGAGTGGGTTTGAGGGACAGAGGGATCGAGAGAGAGAGGGTGGATTAGAGAGAGAGAGAGAGGGGGTGGGTCAGGGAAAGAGAGAGAGAGAGAGAAAGGAATGGGTTAGGGAGACAGGGGTCGAGAGAGAGGGGTGGGATAGGGCAGGGATATGAGAGTTAAAACACCTCCATGGTTACTGGTTAGGGAGACAAAGGGGTCGAGAGAGGGAGGGTGGGTTAGGGAGAGAGAGAGGGGGGGGGGGGGGTGGGTTAGAGAGAGAGAGAGAGTGGGTTAGGGGGAGAGAGAAGGTGGTTTAGGGAAAGAGAATTGTTTGAGGGGGAGAGACGGGTGTGGGTTAGGAAGACAGAGGGGTCGATAGCCTGTTAAAAGCGTAACTCTATTTTGCGGCCTGGATAACTTATTTAGTATATTTTTCTTGAGTTGGGAATGTTGGCAGACATCCACTGAGTGAGCAGTGTGTGTGTGGGGGGGGGGGGGGGTGGGTGGGTGGGTGACTATGTGTGTGGGTGGGTGAGTATGTTTGTGTGATAGAGGGTGAGTATGTTTGTGTGATGGAGGGGGCAGGGAGGGGGTAGGTAGGGAGCAGGATTGTTTCAGTAAAATTACCTCCAGATTTGTTTAAGTTTTTTTTGGTAATATAATAAGTGAATAACATTTACAATTGACATATTATGTTTAGGTACTTATACGTTTACTTTGTTGCTAAGTTATATTATACTGCAAATAAGTTTGTGTTTAATTATGTTCATGTAAAAGCATCAATATTGAACACGTTTATTTTATTCAATTGTATGTACTGGTTTGTATTACACATTTGGAGAAATAAAACAAAATTGTTAAACATAAAAAAGATAGAGGGAGGGTGGGTTAGGGAGAGTAGGAGAGAGAGAGACAGGGGGGGGGAGAGGGATGGTTTAGGGAAAGAGACAGAGGTGAGAGAGAAGAAGTGCCCTCCCCCCCCCCCACTCCGTGATCGGAGGGATACCATGCATATGCGTGTTACCAGGCAAAATGTCCGTTAAAGGGGTACTTTTCATGCACCAAAGTCCGGCTCGTAGTACACAGAAGCCCGTTTTACACACCGGAGTGTTTTCAAAAGGAGGGAACACGCATATGCGTACCCTAAATAATACTGAGTGGGGGGGGGGGGGAGAAGTGGTGGGTTAGAGAGAGAGAGAGAGAGACAGGAAGAGAGGATAGAGGGAGCAATAGAGGGAGCAATATCACCGTACTTTGACAAGACGTGCTCCTTTTCTTTTTGTTAATCATTGTCTTCAGTTCATTTCGATATAAAGTGTCCCCTTTTCCTCTCATCATTAAACAATGCTAATTTACAGCAACTAGAGAGGTGAAGTATACCAGACCACCGTCTTTGTGAATAATGTGCAGCAACGAACAGGGGCGTCGCTAGACCTTTTTCAGGGGGGGGGGTGTAGAGGCCAACGATTACCGACAAAACTAGCCACAAATTACCGACAAAATTAAATGTCCCAATATCTACAAATATAACCCTATAAACCCGGGCCCGAAGGCTAAATTATTTTTCCTATGGACTATCTATAGTAATTGCGTATGCGCAAATGATCCTTTTCCTCGACGACATAAATATACGAATTATTTCGTCAACTTAGTCAACATCAAAGCTATACATTTTAATGCAGGTGCGGAGCTAGGATCTTATTTTAGGGAGGGGCGGTAGTGAGCAAGCGATCACTTAAAGATCGCGCAAAGCGCGCTCATTATAGGGGGGTGTCGGTGTTAGGCCTCACGCACGAAGCGTGGAAGCTTAGACGTTTCCTTAAATTATTAGGAAAAGAAGACGATTTATTGTACCGATCTCGACTGTTAATCCTTGTCCGAATGAAGTTCCCCCGCCCCCCCCCCTCCCGCGCGAAGAGCGAAAGCTTTGACGTTTCATTGAATTATTATAAAATGTAGACGATTTGCTGTACCGTTCTCGATGTTAATCCTTGTCTGAATTCAGTTTCTCCCCCTCCTGCGCGAAGCGCGGAAGCTTTAGACGTTTCATAAATTATGAGAAAAAGCAGACGACTCGGTGTACTGTTCTCGACTCTTAATCCTTATCTTAATTTATCTTAATCCTTATCTGAATTCAGTTCTCCCCCTCCCGCGCGAAGCACGGAAGTTTTTACGTTTCATTAAATTATTAGAGAAAGTAGACGATTCGTTGAACCGTGCTCGAGTCTTAATCCTCGTCTGAATGAAATTTCCCCCTCCCGCGCAAAACGCGGAAGTTTTGACGTTTCATTCAACTATTAGAGAAAGAAGACGATTCGTTATACTGTTTTCGACTCTTAATAAGCCCTAATTGTCCGAATTCAGTTTCCCCCTTTAGCGCGAAGCGCGGAAGCTTTGACGTTTCCTTAAATTATTAGAGAAAGCAGACGATTCGTTGTACCGTTTTCGACTCTTAATTCTTGTCTGAATTTAGTTTCCCCCTTCCAGCGCGAAAAGCTTAGACGTTTGATTTAATTATTATAGAAAGAAAACGATTCATTGCACCGTTTTTTACTCTTATCAAGCTCTATTATCTGAATTCAGTTTCCCCCTCTTGCACAAAGCGTGGAAGCTTTAACGTTTCCTTAAATTATGAGAGAAAGAAAACGATTCGTTGAACCGTTCTCGACTCGTCTAAATGGAGTTTTCCCTAGATAATACTGAGGGGGGGGGGGGGGGGGGAGAGACAAGGAAATGGCGCTAAGTGACAGTAACGAAGAATAAGGGAAAAACTGTAATCGGGAGATTTGGGATCATTCCAGAAGGCTTGGGAAACGTTATTGAATAGAGGGGGCCGGGCTGGCCGCATAATAGGGACTTTTAGATTTGCGTGGACTGATACGTGTGACGTCCATTCAAGGCAGTGCATTAAAAGGACGTCGATCGTAGCAATCCCCATTGTCTTCGTGCGTATCTAAAAGTCCCTAATATCTCGAGCCGTGGATTCAAAGTTAAACGGTAAAAACAGCCCCTGCGCTACAAAGGTCATCATTCTTTAGTGATAAATTTGAAAAGGGCACAATTTTTTGGATGTCTTTTAAATAGAAGCTATATACTCAACAATCAAATTTTAAATTAACGGTAGGGCCGCTTCGCAACTCTTATTTTGCCCTTCATTTGGATTCAGCTCATACTATACCAACTCGCTTGTGTTTGTATTTGAACTCATGTTGGTAGTAATCATGGACAGGGGCGGCGATCCTGGGCTCGATAGGGGGACACGTCCCCCATGAAATTTAGAAATATAGCTAGAAAGAAATATAGCGGAAAGAACGTACATATTGGGCTGAGGGATTTTCTAGAATGCATAATTTCAACATTCAACAGTGCAAAATCTCGCTTGGTCGCTACGCCCCAGCCTCCGCCCGATAACACAAAACTATGATAATTAATATGACGCCGTGATTTATCCATGGTTGGTATAATCAGGGCTTGTAATATCTTTTTTCCCCCTTTCATTTCTAGTAACCTAATTGTGTGCTATCACAATCATGATTGTTTTATTTTCCCTTTAAAGCAGGCGCGTAACCAGGGGCGGTAGGGGCATAGAGGACGAAAAAGGAGCAGACAAAGAAACATTTCTAAAAATTCTGACAAGTCGAGAACGGTATAACGAATTGTATTCTTTCTCTAATAATTTAATGAAATGTCAAAGCTTCCGCGCTTCGCTCGGGAGGGGGGCAACTGAATTCAAACAAGGATTAAGAGTCGAGAATGGTACAACGAATCCTCTTCTTTCTCTAATAATTTCATGAAACATCAACGCTTCTGCGCTTCGCGCGTAATGGGGGGGGGGGGGGGGGGAGAAGGGGGAACAGCGTCCTTTGATTACCAAAATCTAAATCCTATTTTGATTAGAAAAACATTTATTTATTTCGGAAGTGAGCTGGCCGAATTTGATTTTTTGTTATCTTTTCTCGTTTATTTTGGTGATAAATAACAGTTTCACAAAATATATATTATGCTCAAATTTTTGCTCGCTCGCTTCGCTCACTATAGCCGAATTGTGAAACCAGAAAGTTACTTTTTCGGGCAAGAGGCTTAAGTCCCCCTCCCGATGAAAATGTCAAAAATTGTACAGGTATGGTGCTTCTTATGACCTTGTCAGTATTGGTATGTTGAGTTGCAAAAACGGTCTGCGCAATTTTCAAATCCCCCCCCTCCCCTATTGGAAAATCCTGGATCCGCACCTGCAGACATATCCTCGCTTGGTCGCTCCATCGTTTTTCATATATTTCATCTCATGCGATTTCGTATCATTTAGTTAAAATGTCATGAGATACTTTTAAAATCCACATCTAATCTCTTACTATAGTAAGAGATTAGATTTCCTATTGTTGTTATATATACCGTCAGCCTAGACGAGCAACATTCTCCTTTTCCTTTTCGATTATACGATTTAGAGACACTATAGGACCCATTATTTGTGACTATCCTCCTCTCTATGGTCGTGGGCTTAATGGTCGCCAGTTTTCGAGGAGCGATAAATACCGAGTTAAATTATCTCGGATCCGTGAACAACTGAGGAGATCGCATTCAAATGTTCCCAAATTAATTTGTCAAAGAATTTGATGGCAACTGCAATTTCTTCCATATTAAGCCCAAGAATGAACGTAAGTAGACATAGTAGGTATGTGACTAAAATAATAAAACTTGTGGGATTACATTGTCACTTATATCATTGGAAAGGGCTTGAAAAACCATTTAAAATGGTATATAAACCATAGCTCTAGGACAAATATTTAACGAGTTATGATTTTTTAAAGATTAAAAATCTGATTTAATTATCGCCATTGTTTTACCATTGAGACGTCTCAAAATCTGTGACCGACCACGACCAGTATAAAGGATGGTCTTATCAAAAATGTAAAAATTATTAATTTTTCTAGATAAAACCTAAAGGAAAGAACATGTGATAGAGGAAGGAAATCAATATTGTATTATTTGATCAAGGTCTAGACCCTTCTATAATTTATTAATTAGCTAATTAGTCGTTAATTAGCCGCAAACGGACACAAAACGCTACTCTCGGCTTCTGACAATCAATTTTGAGGAAGTAAAGAAACAATGATTGTATGTTCCGATTTGATTTATATTCATCATGTAACAAGAAAAATGTATAAATAAACTAAATAAATTAGTTTTAGAACTATTAAAACTTGGCTTCAGGGAAGGTTACAATGGTAAAGATGACATTGAACTTGAACTTGAACAAAAATGCTCTTTCACATGTCCGCTTCTCAAATTTCGTAGTCGAGGCGATAGGAAATTTTTTCGAATGATGTCATCAGACAAGCAAGCCAAATCTGGCGAGAAACCGCCGTTTCTGCACGCAATCAAAGAGGAGCCCTGTAGAGTAACTCGCATTGGGCGTGAAACCACTGCCAGGCACGCTGAAACCAAGCCAATGTGCGCGATAGTCACATACCTAGACATAGATTCTATGTAACTCGGCGTCGATCGCGTCGGAGCTCCCTGGAGTTGGCAATGCATGCAATGTGACTAGACCTATGCTTTGCTGGAGCTAGTGGATGATGACGCTTGTTCAGAAACCTATCCATAATATGACCCGTAACTCCGGCGTGGAGATACTACTAAAACCTACCAAAAATGAAGTAAATATTCATTAAATGTCCACATAAAGATCATGAGTAGGGAGGCCAATATCAAAATCTAACTTTTTAATTACTAATATATTTATAATAAAACAAGGTTTAAAAGAAAGTATTTTCTTTAACTAGATCTAAAAGTCTAGATCTAATGCTACGTTTACACTATGTTTCCAGCAGCCACGGCAGCCCCCTTTGCCCGAAACGTGGTGTGCCGTGGGATTTAGAACCGTTTTATCTCTGTATTCAAGTTTTGTTAGGTCTTGCCAAGTTTTCTCACGGTCTACCACGGTATCCGTGATGGGCCGTGGGGGGGAGGGGATGCTGAGTCCCGGAGGCTCCAAGGCGCACTACGGTTCGGCCCGCGTTCTACCACGGGTGCCTCCCGTCCCACTTCCGGACCACCTCCAAGTTTTGTTACGGCCTATTACGGACTGTCACGTTTTGTTACGTTCACCCCGTTTTACTACGGCCTACTAGGTTTCTCATCTGCACCGTGACTGCCGTGGCAAATTTTTTGACAGGTTAAAAATCTGACACGGTATCCATGGCAATTACGTTCTGTCACGTTTGCCCATACGGTCCCCCGCGTTGTGTCACGTCAATCCCGTTTCGTCCACGGTGGCCTGAAACGTGGTTACCGTAGCCGCCGGGAACATAGAGTAAACGTAGCATTAGACGACCCACCTATCTGCCGACTCCAGAAGTTCCATAAAATAGGAGATATCCAGCTCTAAAGTTGGGTGTTCCTTCTACGCCAATCCGTCCATAAGAGCCTTGAAATAATCAATTTCGTTTCGCGAAATTACATTCATAATTAGACGGGCCCCAGGGGATGGGCGTGTCATTAAGTTTAAAACTTCACGCGAAAGTACATTCACTCGGCATAGGCTAGCCTTGAATCGGTCGCACAAGTACACACCGTACCGACACAGATATGGTAATTGCAAGCCGCAATCCTGAATCGAGCCATGGAGGGACAAAACAGAGAGAGAAAGCCAATATAGTACTAGGTTTGGAACTTATTTCATCAAAAATTTAGGAAGGGTTGCAATTGGGTCTTACAATGTAGCTTTAATAGTAGGGAGGCCAATGCCAAAATCTAACTTTTTAATTATTAATTTGTTTATAATAAACCAAAGATTAAAAGAAAGTAATTTCTTTCTCTAAGACAACTCACCCATCTGCCGACTCCTGAAGTTACATAAAAATAGGAGATATCCAGCTCTCAAGTCAGTAATTATCGACCGATCTCTTTATTATCTTCCTTGTCGAAAATTCTAGAAAAAGTTGTATATCGTAGAACTGTTTACTTTTTAAAAACTCATAGTATTTTTTCCAACTTTCAGTTTGGATTTAGAGGAAAACATAATACAGAACATGCCTTATTGAATTTTATTGACAAAGTAGCGCATGCTTTAGACAATTGCTCTCACCTGGTTGGTATCTTCCTGGACTTCGCCTTCGACACACTCAATCATTACATCTTATTATTTAAACTTCTTCATTATGGGGTGCGTGGGAAGGCCTTGGAGTGGGTCAGGAGTTACTTATCCAATAGACGACAATATGTATTCTTGAATAATCATACTTCCAATAAGCAAAACGTAAATTGTGGAGTACCGCAGGGAAGTTTGTCAGGGTTGGCATATTTCCCGCTTCAGAGGCTTATTTCCCGGACGCTGGGAAATAAGCGGTATTTACCGGTATTTACCACTTTTTACCGGGAAATACCGGGAAATATATTTTTCCACTCACTGGTTCATAGGGATTGTCCAATTTTGAACATAATAACAATGGTGGTGAGTATGGTTGCTCTTGTGTGTACTATTTGTGTGTGTGTGTGTGTTTGTTCGTGTGTTTGTCTATGTCTGTAATTATGTAATGCTGGAAAAAAATACAGGAAAAAGATACCAAATATACACCTAATCTAGATATGATGTTCTTCATTAAAGGGAACCAAAACCTTCATACTAAGTTACTTTTATTGTAAAGTTTAAAATATTTGAATAAAATCAGTGAAAATTTGAACAAAATCGGGCAAGGAATAAGGAAGTTAAAGGTTGGTTGGTTCTTCGTTTAGATGGCGCTCTTCAATCTCAAAGATTATTTGCGCCAGTCAATTTCGTGTATAGCTTTGGCGTGGGCTTCGGAAATCAAGCCCACGAGCGACTTTCCTTGGTGAAATGAAATTAATAGTGATATGGTTTAAAAAAAAAAAAAAAAAAAAAAAAAAAAAAAAAAAAAAAAAAAAAAAAGCTGCAATATTAAAATTGCATAAAATGCACATAAAAGGCGAGATGGGAGTTAGTTGCAATTGTTCATGGAAAAACCGCAAATACTTCATTTTATATATTATTACAGGATCGACATAAGTTAAGGGGATCCCTGATAGCTTTAAAAGCTATCTAAAACGATTAGTATCGTATATGTAACCAAATAATTCACGAGTAAAAATTGGGTTAGACATCAATAATTGTTTCAGATTGGGGTTGTTCAATTTAATCCTTTCTTTTAAGAGACGTCTATCTTTGTCGTATTTTGTACAATAGAAAATAAAATGTTTAATTGTTTCATCTTCTTGACAAACTTCACAAAGACCAGTATCGTGTTGGTTAATTTGAAAAAGGTAATAATTTAAACTACAGTTACCTACTCTTAGTTGTTGTATCAAGCATTCTTCTCTGCGAGATAGGCCTTGTCTATGTATGGGCTTTGAAACGTCGCTATGCAAAGCATATAAAAATCTACCGTGTTCTGCATTGTCCCATTCTGCTTGCCATAATTTGTTATAATGGATCAAACGAGAGGCTGCCAATTCACTTCTTGTATTTGGTATAACTATGTCTATACACCTTTTCATGGCTCCTTTTTTGGCAGCCCGATCTACGATCTCATTGCCCCTAATATCGCAATGTGACGGAATCCATTCAAAAGCAACACAAACATCCTTAAACTGCAAAATATTAATTATGGATAAAATTTCATTTACAATAGCACATCTAATAAAGTATGAATCGATCATTTGTAAAGCTGACAAAGCGTCGCTAAAAATTACCACCGAAGAGGATTCAATAAATGTATTAATCCACTCTAGTGCCATTAGTATGGCCACTAGTTCTGCTCTCATAATACAGACATGGGATAATCTAAAAAATTTCACCACATTATAATGAGATACATAAAATGCGGCTCCTGTCTTTCCATCCTCGAGTTTAGAACCATCTGTATATATATGTAAAAACCCATTCCATGAATTTCCAATGCTATCTAGAACAATCGATTTTATTTCAAATGGAGGCATTTCCTTTTTTTGCACTTTGCCATGGTGTTCGAAAGACACTTGTGGTCGTGCTAACCGCCATTCTGGGATTTTCGGCAATAAGTTGGTTTGCCCTTCCACCACTACTTCGTCTCTAAAGGATCGCAGTTTAAAAGGTCCTTCTCCTATCTTCCATTCTAAGTTATTTAAATCATAGTCATCACCCAATACTTCTTTTGTTGGGTGGTTTAAAGTACTAGACAGTAAATAAACTCGAAAGTTATCATTTAACAACCTTCTACGATATCTCAGAGGCAGCTCCCCGGTCAAAACTTGTAAAGCCTCCAAGGACACATTGTGTATTGTGCCTGTAATAATTTTTAAGGCTCTGTATTGGATAGAGTCAAGTTTTTTTGTTAAAGATATACAAGCAGAATCATACATTTCACTCCCATAGTCCAAAATGGATAGGATAAGTCCTTTATAAATCATCATCAAAATCTCATACTTACTTCCCCAGGGGGTGCCGGAGACACAACGTAGCAAGTTTATTCTTTTCTTACATTTATCAATGATAGAATCTATATGGACAGACCAAGTTAATTGGGAGTCAAACCTCACACCAAGGAACTTATACTGCTCGCATATAGGCAGATTATGTCCTTTTATTTGTAGAAGAATATCTTTCTTTTGTTTGTTGGTAAAGACTAATACTGCAGATTTGGTAGGGGAAATGTTTAACTTCCACGTCCAACACCATATCTCAAGCTCATGCAGGGCCTCTTGTAATTTCCTGCGGGCCAGCTCTAAATCCTTATTTGAACACCAGATTGCAATGTCATCAGCATAGCAAGATAATTTAACATCACTTACATTTATCTTGAGATCATTTAACTCATTCGCGACAATCGACCACATCAGGGCTGCCAACCTTTGGAAAGAGTTTGGAGTGAGACATTGCGAGGGAGCGGAGCGACCAAGCCCGAGGGCGCGGAGCGCCCGAGGGGGGGATGGTGTGGAAGGGGGGTGTCCCCCCTTCCACGGTAGGGAGCTTTTACAATTTTGCAATTTAAATGGTGCAATCTGGTGCATACTTTAACCCTGATTCCACAAATACATAAGGCATGATTCATAGGTTAATTGATTTCATGAAGTATACACTGACCTTGAAAAAATACAAAATTCCACATTTCCACACTCTTTTTGGAAAAAAATTCAATCAAAATGTCGTTCTCAATAGAATACACAGAACATAGTTAATATAACTGCCATATCAATTATATACAAGCACCCTTCCAAAATCATTCTTACTCTCGTATAAACGATCGAAACCATGAATTTCAATATTTCAAGACAAGAGTTTAAACTCACCTGTACCGGCTGAAGCCTGAAGTACTGTACCATATGGCCGATCTGGTCGTAGAGGGCTAAAGAGGACGGCCCAGGCCCATTATTCGATCGCAAACACTGAGCCACCCGAGCCGGGCCGGGCTGGGGGCCGGGCGCGATGTACAGCGATGACAGGCCATGGCATCGACACTCGCTTGTCGTGTCTCGCACAAAAACCCCGCTTCATAGTAAAGTGACGACGTCACTCGCACACGCAGGATAAGCCAATCGCAATTCACTATCTTGTCTTTGCGCGGCAAACCGAAACCAATTTGCATTGATAGTTTAGCTTTGCGCATGTGTGGTTAAAAAAATGTTGAAACTTTCGGCAGGGATATTGAATATCCGATATAATAGACATTTTTTTTTTTTAGTTTCTATTTTCGGGGTTCAGCGTGAGAGTTCCTATGATCAGCGTGAGAGCTTGAGAATGGGGTGAATTGCGTGAGACTCACGCAGATTGCGTGAGAGTTGGCAGCCCTGCCACATTGTGTGGTTTGCTGTGTTTACAAAAAAACTAGACCGTCTGGTGACCCCAAAGTCAGTCAAACTCTGCAGAAAAATATTAGCCAATCAGAGCACTCTTTACTTAGCCGTAGAAAAAATCCTACCATGAGTTATGAATTTTAAAAGGCCCATTATTGGATGTTTCAGTCAAAAGCTGTACGAGCCTACATGAATATTCATAGCAGCTATTGTTGCCAGCTGATTCTGCCTAGCAACAAGGGCATGTTCGCGCGCGTTTGAGAGACCGATTACAGCTATCGCGATACCTTGCCTTTCATGATCCATATGCATGCATTGAGCTACGACCAACCATCCATTTCTTCTCTTATATTTCCTCTTTTTTTCGGTATTTCTGTTTGCTGTCTCTATTTGTTTTCACCTTATTTCGAAAACTTTGTAATTTTGGTTCATCCTGGTGGACATATATTGCGTGTAATATTTATTTCCTGTAAGTTATGGTAAGTTTTGTTGGACAGAAGTCACTTTATCGCACGGCGATTTTCTGTGTACGATGTGTGTGTAGTGACTGGATGTGTGTATGCAGCCAGGCTAGGCTTGTGTATGCCATGATCGTGTGTGTGTATGAGCTTGTGTATGCCGTGATTGTATGAGCTGTGTGCTGCATGCATTGAGTACATGACTTGTGGTTGAATCTGTGTGACTGACTGTACACACACATGTGCCAGACTTGGAACTGGCCGTGTCTGAGACTTTGCAGGTGTTTTCTTTCCTTCTCTTTCTTTCTTTCTCTCTGACCTAATAATATCTGCCTTACTGGCCCGATGATGAAAAAACAATAACAAAAACAAAACTACTTGCCATGTAAAGAAAGAACATGAATACATCTAGATCTACAATAAACACAAGTACTTTTTTTTGTTTTACCTCGTTAGCTCAAGTCAAGAATATGAATGGGAATTGCTTTCCCAAAAAAGATTTAAGACTACAGCCAGCAAATGAGCAATTTACCTTCACAAAATTTGTTAAATGTATTTATTTCTGTACATTCTGGAATAAAATAAGATTTGGGATTCAAATATATTCAATAATAATAAAGGGAAACTCCACTCAGTTTAGTCGAGGTCATTTATCCAAATTTATTTACCTAAGCTCAGGGCTAGCTTATCTGTGAATGAACTGACACAATTTCTAGTAGTTTTTGTGTGGCTGCTTTTTCCTCTTGAAATATAGGCTCATCGTGATTCAAATATATAACAATAATTTATGAAATAATTATGGTATTGGGAATCCTACCCAAATTCGTTATTTCTCATTATCAAAGAACATTCGTTTAGCTTATTACAAACTTTGCCTGGTTGGCAGTCTAACTACTTGCATTCCTCAACCATGAGTCATGATGAACAACACATGTCTTTCAGTGTATATAACCAGTAACAGTACACACACACACATACACGTAGCCCCAGCTTACCAGACTTTCCCCGCGCTAAGCCAAGCCATATCGATATGATCGTCTTGCGCGTATACATTTCATTTTGAGACAGGGGGGGATTTTGAAATAGAAGATAGATAAAAATAAGCAGATAATTTGTGTACTGCAATTTTGGTCAAAAAATCAATGTATTATTTTATCAATACAAGGAAATATAATCACATTTTTCAATACATGACTTAGCCTGACTCCATCCCTTATTTTGGTTGAATAATTTCTAAACACCCCTTCTGCCTAATCGACTAGCCCAAAGCCTGATGTCTAGACATGTGGCCTAATCCACTACCACGAAGGGCATTTCAGTCCATATATATTATAATCAGTGCATGAAAAAGGGATATTTCTGAATAAATATTAGCATTATCACACTTTGAGACAGCCATAGATAAGTGAAAAATGGTTCATAAAGATTTAATTTCCTTTTATTTGATGTACATCACAAACATTTAGCAAAAAAATTGTCCCTCACAAAATGCATTTCCCCGCCAGTGAATGGTGCATTCCTGGCCTTAACAGCTGGATTGCCTCTTTGAAGAGTGTCCTGCGCGATCATTTTTTGAGAACCATTGTCGCGAATGAGTTAACATTAAAGTAAATAATAAAGGACTTAATGAACTTCCTTGCGGGATTCCATTTTCTAACGTGTAGTGGCGAGACATATAGTTATTTATCCTCACATTAGAAATCCTACTCAATAGAAATGCTTTTATAAAAAGTAACATTTTTCCACCAATGCCTAAGATAGATAATTTTCTTAGTAGACCTGTTTTCCATAGCGAATCATATGCTTTTTCTAAATCAAGAAAGACCGCTACGGTATATTTTTTACTTTTCAAGGATATATGTATGTCCGTCTCCAATCTCACTAAGTGATCTTTGACATTCCTATATTTGCGGAAGCCAGATTGAATAGGATTTAATAGTCTGTTTTTTTCTAGAAACCACGTCAGGCGATTTTTTATCATTTTTTCCATAATTTTAGAGAATGTTGATATCAACGAAATCGGCCTATAAGAGGTCACTTGAGTCGGATCTTTTCCGGATTTCAAGATTGGTATTTGAATAACCTCATACCACTGATGTGGAAAAAGTGAGATTTTCCAAATGTCATTATACAAGTTTAATAAATACACGAGTGCCTTGTTCGGCAAATTCTTAATCATAATTAAATAAATATCATCCTTACCGGATGAGGAGTTTTTCATCTCCTTTAAAACATTCCCCATTTCACTCATGTTAAAGTCATCATTGATACAATCATCATCATTTGTTGAAGAATTATTGTACAAGATATTTTCGTTTTCATTTTTAGTTACGGAAAGTGATTCATCAACCGATTTAAAATAGGTTGCCATTGCATTTGCTTTTTCCTCAGATTCTTTCAAGATATTTCCGTCTACAAATAGATTGTGAAAGATGTGCTTGTTCATTGTACTGTCCCGCATTCTTTTAACCTGTTCCCAGACTTTCCCAATGTCTGTAAATCTATTCATTCTACGGCAGTACTCTAACCAATAATCATATTGAGCTCTCCTGATTACCTTCTGAGCGACAGCTTTCTTCTTTAAGTATTTCTTAACATCATTTAGATCATAATACCTTCTTAACCTGTTTTTTAGACGATTTCTCTCTTGCACCGCCTTCTTGCAGGCATTGTTCCACCAGGGATTTACTTTTCTTCTCTTGGCAATCTGCACACGCGGAATGCACTTGTTCGACGTTTCCTTGATCACCTTAACAATCACATTGTATCTGCCTTGAATGTTTAGTTCTGCACCAAGATTTTCATATCCTTCTTTTCTCAATGCCTCTTCAATTTCTTCTCTATACTCTTCCCAATTAACCTTTCTAAAAGACCATCTCTGTCCCATATTCTCACCCCCTGGTCTATTGTACACATGTTTAAAATTTAAGCAAACCAGATTATGATCACTGCCAAAATTATTGGATAGTACTTTCCACTCTGTATTACGTGCTAATTCTTTCGATACTAAGGACAAATCCAGATTTGAGTATGTACCATAATATGGGTCTAACCTTGTAGGAGATCCATCATTTAATAAAACCAAATCATTATTTTCTATAAAAGACTCCACAGTTCTACCGTTTGTGTCTAATTTGTTGCTCCCCCATAGAGGATTGTGACTATTAAAGTCGCCTAGAATCAAATACTTCCCCGGCATATTTCTTATCATGTTATTTAGATCTATCAGTTCAATCTTTTTACACGGATTATAATAGTTGAAGATTGAGATAACTCCGTTTTTACAAAAAATATCAACTTTTTGGTATTCGGCGTTCCTGGGTGTATCCATCGCCTGAAAAGTGATGTCGTTTTTTAAATACATCACCAAACCACCTCTTCTGCCGTCCGGCCTGTTTTTACAAACACAAACGTAATTGGGTATAGACAAAACATTAAAATCGTTAAACCAAGTTTCTTGGATGCACATTATATCTGGGTGAATACCTAACAAATTGTTATCAATAAGGGAAGATAAAAAGTTTGCGCCATGCGCCGTCAAGCCTTGTGCGTTCCATTGTACAATCAATAGGTCTGATATGGACTTATTAGTCATATGAGGCGACTTTTTACCATTTCCATGGTAATGTCTACCTTCAAAATTTCTTTGCCTGCTCTAACTACCGCTTCCAAGAAATTATCATCATTACTGGACTGAGGCAACTGTCGTACCACAAACAGAATAAACATAATCAAATCAATAGATGTCATATTTACTGGAGTTTGGGTTGCAGTTTCCTTCTTTGTTTTTCGTACTGGAATTGGGATCTGGGAATGAGATCTGGGTATTGCCCTGTCCCTTTCTTCCTGTCCCTTTCTTTCTCGTACTGTGTGTGGGGTATGGGCCTGATCAGGGTTCGGATTGGCTCTCTGAGGATTCGGATTGGCTCTCTGAGGATTATTTGGCCTTGATTCTGTGTTATGTTTTTTGGCAGGTTTGTTTAGATTTGCACTACCCATGTCTTTCTGATTATCCATGTCAGTAACGGCATTTTCATGTATCTGTGCACGATGGGCCTTGGCCGCTTGGGCATAAGTGATGTTTTCCTGTAATTTTATTTTTTGAATTTGCTTCGCCTCTGCATAAAATTTACAACCTTGGTAAGCTGCAGAGTGGTTTTCACCACATCTGAGGCATTTAGGGTTCTCCTTATTAGGGCAATCTTCGAACTCATGTTCTCCCCCGCATCTAACACATCGGATATTGCCTTTACAAGTTTGCCTAATGTGTCCGAATAACTGACATTTATGGCATCGCGGCACAGGAGGGATATAGTCATCCACTTGCTTTACCTCATACAGAAAATGTATGGACTCGGGTAAGTTTTTACCCTTGAAAGTGAGGAGAACGGAAGGGGTTGCTACCATTTCTCCTTTGATCTTCTTCATAAATCTTTTAGCGTTCACTACATTCTGTTCTTTCAAAACTTCCTCTATTTCCTCGTTACTGATTTGGGGATCAATCTTGTGAATAACTCCTTTAGTGGTTGATTGGCTCCCATCGTATCGTGTAACTTTCACATTAATGCCCGCCAACTGGGTTAATTCCAACAGTTTGGGTATTTGGTTTTCGCTCTCACATCTCACAATCAACATGTTTCTTTCTTTTACCATATCTTTTACTCTGCCTACAAGATCATGAATTTGTTTTACAACCTTCACGGGGTTGGCTCTGCACACATTCTTATTCTCCAATCCAACAATAACTACTTTACCCTCAGAATGAGTTGGTGTCGAGCGGGAGAATTTGGGTATTTTGTTATTCTTTTCATGTAACACTCCATCACTATTGCTTCTAACCCTTGGCCTCTTTTTCGATTTTTTGCGTACTGCCGTTTTCCATGAACAATCTGCAATGTCACTATCTTCCAGGACCGTAGTACCGTCAGAAGATATACCTTCACCTAAATCATGTACATCGTCCCGGTATTTCTCAGCAACGGCCGTCATATAATTCTCTTCCCCCGAAGATAAAGAGGAGAGAGAAATCGACGCCATTCAATTTTCAAACGCGCATAATTAAGATTAGTAGGATAAGTGAAAATTCTTACCTTTCAAGGCTGTGTTATTTAAGTTGTTAATCTTACGTGAATGGAGGGATGAAAATGAGTGCAATAAATCACCACAGGATCGCCACTTAGGGTCACCTCCTAGACCTTTGCCTTGACTACAGTGACGAACGAGTTAAAACGTGAAGATGTGATCCAACAACGAGATTGCTACGGCGAACGCTCGTATAGTCCGATGGGCTGGACACGGTACAGGATTGACTCAGCTGCCGTCGAGTTCAGAGGGGTGCGGCTGGTTCGAAATTCCCGCCAAAATTCTATATAATACACGCCAATTAGGAGCTTTTAGAGAAAGCGACCGTCTCCGTTGTACAGTAGTTCTGCTTCTTGAAATGACTAATCACTAGAGGGCGATATTCAATTTGATGACATCGTTTGTGGACAACTCTCCATGCCTTTTGTACATCAAATTTCACAAGTCTTTTGTTTTTTTCCTATTTATTTGTGTTCTTGATCGGATTTCATAACATGTGAAGTAGAATATCATTTTGCATTCTATTATCTCAATCACAAGAAAGAAGAAAAAACATGATGGATAATGGATAAAAGCAAACAAACTATCCCTTAACCTCCAAAAAACCAAATATATGTTATTTAGTAATTCTGTTGACACACTGCCCAAGAATTTCATTTTTGACGATACCCCCTTGGAAATTGTTTCATTCATTAAATTTTTAGGCATAACTGTTGATAACAAACTTTCGGGGGGAATACTATATAGATAATACATGTAAGATCATTTCACAGAATATTGGCATAATAAACGAACTTAAATTTCATTTTCTGACATCATCCCTACTCATGCTTTATTCATCTTTAATTTTACCATATCTGAATTATGGGATACTTGCTTGGGGCAACACACAGCAAACTCTACTAAATAGACTGTTATTACAAAAGAAGTCTCTCCGTATTATTTACCATTCTGCTCCACTCTCACACACAGACCTGTTATTTGTTAATGGCAGACTATTAAAAACAAATGACCTGTATCTACTTCACTTTATGTATAAGTATTCAAAAAAGACCCTTTCACATATATTTGATGCCATGTTCCCCCTAAATCGGTCATTTCATGATTACCCAACTAGACGGTCAAACGAGTCTCGACTACCTTTCTTCAGAACTTTATTAGCGAAGAAGTCTTTTATGTATGATGGTCCTAGATTTTGGAATTCTCTGAATGAAGGTATTAAAAATAGTCCATCCCTAAATTCTTTCAAGCAAAATCTAAAGACATTTTTGCTCAAATCTTATAGTAATATACAAGAATAATCTGATAACAGTTGGTAATCATCTTAATTTTTCATTTAGGTCTTCATCATCTGCTCGATTAATTTAATATTTATTTGGTCTTATGATCTTACCTTCCCAAAATTAACATTATAACTACCTTTTTTCCGGTCATGATTTGCCCTGCTTCTTTCTTTCTTCCTCCCCCTTTCCCTTTTCCTTGTTATCTGTTTTACTTCACCTTGTTTTTTTCGTGGTTGTCTGTTGTGTTGTAATATTGTCTTGTGTTTTCTAAGTCTTCGTAGGCAAAATTTGAAACAATTATATATTTTTTTCTGGGGGATCCACAAACTACAAGCACTGCTTTTTAGTGGATCCCCCCCCCCATTTCCTCAGAAATTAAGAATTTCTTGTAATAATTTTATTATGTTCAAAGGTTATTTGTATAGTTTCCTGAAAAAATGAATTATGTATGAAAGAAAAAGAAGTAATATCTTTGTTTACCTTTCTTTTGGAAATGAAATAAATATGAATATGAATATGAATAGAAGGAAAATTGGAGGAGTTATTATTATAAACTACATATTGAGATTAAAAATTACTTTCAACCGAGATGACAAATTTAAGTGTTGTTCTAGTTTCCGAGTGGTAAGTCAACACACAGATTACTGAGCTGGGAGACATTGCCAGGCATAGCGCCAGGTGGAGGGGCATAAATCAAAACCTTTTTTTGTTTTTGTGTGTGTACCTGTGTAAAACACTACCACCACTACTACTACTACTAATTGTACTACTACTACTTTTACTACTACTTCTACTACTACTACTACTACTACTATTACTAATTGTACTACTTCTACTACTTCTTCTATTACGTTCTACTACTATACCTTTTAAATATATTGGTAGTGCTCAGAGTATGATTGATATCTCACAAGAAAGCATTGCTTAATTATCTCCATATGTTGTTCCCTTTGCAAGAATATGCTGTAAAACACCTTTGTTTTCTCGCTATTTTTAGGGAATGTAGGCTTAAAGCAAGAAGCAGATGTGAGGACTTTGAATTCAGTGCAGCCTGCAGATCTTGCAGAGACTGTTCAGTCATTCCCAGAAGTCAAGCAAGAAATGGAGAGAGGGACACTTGATCATCACCAAACCACATATAGAAGTGTAGCAAAAAGTGTTCATTTAGTCCCAGAAGGTATGATCAAGCAAGTAGCAGAGAGAGGGGCATCAAATCCTCTCAGAACAACAGATAGGAGTGCAGCAGAAGGTGTTCAGTCAGTCCCAGAAGATATGATCAAGCAAGTAGCAGGGAGAGGGCCCAGAGGGGCATCAAATCCTCTCAGAACAATGGATAGGAGTGCAGCAGAAGGTTTTCAGTCAGTCCCACAAGATAATGTCAAGCAAAAAGTTCAGAGTAGGACCTTGAGTTCACTGCGTTCTATAGATATGTGCATAGAAACAACCCTAGGACATACTAACAAGCAAGAAATGGAAAGTAAGACCTCAAAATCTTTGCGACATACTGAACAGAGTGTAGATGAAACTGCCCCATCAGTCCCAGAACACATTATGCAAAAAGCAGAGAGTTGGACCTTACATACTTCGCCAACTCCAAATAGAAGCTCAACAGAAACTATTCAATTTGTTGAAGGAGTTCTCATCAAGCAAGAGGTTGATAGCAATGCCGTTCATTACCTGTCACCCATGAATGAATTCATTCCATCAGTCATAGAAGTTCTCATCAAGGAAGAAGCAGAGGCCTTTTCAACAGTTGGAGAGGAAATCGATCAGTTACCCCTCAAAATCAACATCAAGCAAGAACCTACAGAAGAAAGTGAAGAGGAAGGTGTTCCATCATGTCTAGAAGGTATTACTTGAATTGATATTCCATTGAAACCTGTGTACAAAGTATGCCTGAGTCATTAAGGTTTCTTTTGCTAAACGTTTAATTGTTAACTTTATATGGGTGGTTTCGTTTAATCGTTTTGATAAAGACATAGATGTATGTAATCATGTTTATGAAAGAAGGCTTAAAACAGTACTCTAAAAACATGTACACACACACTCAAAAACAATCTATCATAATTCAAAATTGAACATAGGCGTCTCCGAACTCGAACTTTTGTCAACAAATCTTGCACTCGCGATCGCTCAATTATCAGTACAGTGACAAATACTAGATACCAAGTTTGTCTATGTATGTCACGCCACTCTTCAATGGACAGAGCGCTATGAATGTTTCTTTTCCACTGAGGGTGTGACTGCGGTATTTGTAAGTGTAGGAATGGACCAATGAATGTGTTTTGTTTGCTGTGATCTCCTTGTACACGTACAGATGGAACTTAAAGGATTGCACTAACATTTAATAATGAAAGACTGATTTTAAATAATCCGACACTAATGATTTATTTCAGGTAAAATCAATCATGAAGTGGATAGTACAACCCATAATCCTGTGTCAAGTACTGATGGAGAAGAGGAATCTGAACAACCTACATCAGAAGGTAGGTTTAATCTATAGTACAATGAGGTTTTTAAAGGCCTGGTCAGACCACATTGATAATGATAACGAATAAACGATAAAGCATGTGCATATTGCAAGATGTATTTAGTGGTAAGACCTTACCAATTTTCACAGAAAAGAATTGTTAGTTGTGTCAGTCAAACACTGTTGTCACTGCGTCACTTCAAAGATGTGCAATTATTGGGTTACAGATGTTATCGTTTCTGCTTGCTCCAAAATAAAATCATTGGCTGAGTAATCCCAATAGCAAGATAAAATAGTCGAGGCAGGCTCATTAGCATATAACGTCAATATCTGACTTACATCTGCAACAAATTTCAAATACATTTTGCACTTTCATAACAGAACGATTTGGGAGCAATTTATCGCAGTAGTTATCATTATCTTTATCAATGAGGTCTGATCAGGACAGGGTTGGGCGATAAATACCGGTGGCGGTATTTACCAGCGGTAAATACTGGTAAATACCGTCCGGTAAATAAGATGGGTGTCTGGTAAATATGTAAAAAACAGGAAATATGATTTTAATTCTCTATTTATTAATAATTTTACTTATTTTTAGCCTCAACAACCGAAAATATTGCACATGGTTTTTGAAGCACATGGCATTTTGTTCATATGCTAATTAATAGGTATTCATGAAAATGGTAATTAGCAACTGACTTAAAGATATTATGTCCAATTTGCAGTCCCAAAAATTGAAAAGGTTAAATTACAACGGCATTTGAAAGATTATACTAAATTAGAACTTCCCTAAAAAAAGGGGGGGGGGGGGCTTGAAATGTCTTTAAGTGGGAAAATAACAACTATTAGTTGTTGAATCGACTTAAGAGCTATAGAGCCAGTTAGTAATTGTACCGAATGGTCGTATGTTTTATGCTGTGCAAAGATTCAATAAGTTTAATTTTGGCCATTACAAGAAGTGGGTTATTGATGTAGACAAATGCTCATTTTATGGATGTTAATTATCAAAGAAGAAAAAAAAGCCAGTCAGTCACTCAATAGTGTCTGACATTGAAGTCTAGCAAGTAAACGGGTTTCCTTGCATAATTTGAATATTAGGACACTGCTAACGTTTAAATTTTACAGATAGGACATACATGACATATTTATTATTCCTGCAAAGTTGTACAGAATTTGATGTTGGCTGCAATAGGGACATTGAATTGAAATGACTTGAATTTTTTTTTTTCATGGTAAACTCACATCAGTCTAAAAAGACTGCTTTTCAGCAAGTTCGTGTAAAAAGCATAAAACGTATCTCAAATACATATACATCAGTAAATACATAGGAAAACTACTTAAAGATGACATACATGCATAAAATACAAAAATTAAATAACAAACTATTGCATCAAATAAAATAACAAGCATAAAGATATATGATATAATGGTTTCATATGAATAAATTAGGAAGAACAAAATTAAGTAAGAAGCTAACATATAAAATGAAATTACAGACATAGATAATATGTGTCATTAAAAAAAGTGTCATTTTAATAAATAGTTATAGGGGAAGAGTAGAATGGGATAGGATGAGAAGAGAACAAAGAAAGAGAGAATGTGAACTAATAAGATAGAAGAAGAAGAGGGACGAGAAAAGAACAAAGAAAGAGAGAATGTGAGAAAAGAGAGATGGAAGAAGAAGAAGATGAGAGTGACGAACTAGTACAATGCGTCTACCTCCAGTTCAAATTGCCGGGCAGTTGACAAGAGACGAATTCTTTCAGGTAAGGCATTAAATAATTGGACACTTGAGTAGATAAATCCCTTTCGTTTAAAATTGGTTTTGGGTTTTTCTAAAGTGAGTATACTAACAGATTTCCTGAGCCCGTGGGTGTATTCTTTTAGGGAAATGCGTTCGCATAATGATTTAGGAAGCAAATTGTGTACTAGTTTAAAGATTAGTACTAGGGCATGTTTTTTCCAACGTATATCAACACGTTCAACTTTTAGGATAGAATAGAGCAGATTTGTGTTGAAACGACTATCGACAGACAGAACTACTCGTAGTGCTCTATTTTGAATTACTGATATTTGCTTAAGATGAGCTTTGCAAGCATTTCTCCATAATGCTGAACAATAATCAAAATGAGGTTGCACAAGGGTTTTATATAACATTACGACTGTATCTTGCGAAATATATGGTCACGCACGTTTTGAACAATATATACTGGATAACGTTTTTTTTCTTTACGTGTGTGACTTGATCTTGCCAATTCATTTTCTTCTTTAAAATAACTCCTAGATACTTCATTGTCTTAACAGTTTTTAGAGGGATTCCGTTTATCTGGATATTGATTTTATCAAATGACCTTCGTTTACAATTTGATGTAATAACCATTATTTCACACTTCTTTTCATTCAATAAAATTCTTTAATAAAATATCTTTAATGAAGAACATCATATCTAGATTAGGTGTATATTTGGGAACTTTTTGCTGTATTTTTTTCCAGCATTTCATAATAACGGACAAACACACGAACAAACACACACACACACACACAAATAGTACACACCAGAGCAACCATACTCACCAACATTGTTATTATGTTCAAAATTGAACAATCCCTATGAACAAGTGAGTGAAAAAATATATTTCCCGGTAAAAAGCGGTAAATACCGCTTATTTCCCAGCATCCGGGAAATAAGCCTCCGAAGTGGGAAATATGCCAACCCTGGATCAGGACCTATCACTGTAATCTGCTTCCTTTGATATAATTCAGTTCATGCAGATTTTAACTCATTCATTGTCAGACTTCAGGCATCTTTATAGCTAAGCTTGTAGCATGTCCGTTAGCCCACTCTTTCCAAACAAGTAATAAGACAAAAAAGTGCATCTTGCCAATCACCATTTGTCTTTTGTCTATTTTGCATCCACTTACTGTAACCGATTTAGGGGTGACCACTACAAATAAAATAAAAAACACCTCTGAAATATTTTGTATTATTATGAAATCTTAGTAGGCAATTACATGTATGTGATATGTCCCTAATATAATTATATAAAAAGTAGATGGAACCAGATGATACTCCAAGAATTTGATGGGAACTCTTATTGCAGGGTAGGCATGATTGGAAACAAAGATGCATGGTCATGTGGTGTCATTTGACCAATTAGACGGCCTACATGCTTGAACCCATTTTGGCATATTCATCTTTCTCAAGTTCAGAAAATAATCCAAAAACTTCTTTCTCAATTTGAAGTGACAGGACACTCATGTAATTTCTAACACTATATCTGAGGTTTCGATGACATGAGCTTTCTTGTTCTCGCCACCAGGTGATATTGTTGACAACGGACAAGAGACGGTAGAACGTGGAACGTCAATCAACAGTGGAGGTAAATCTCATCTTTGCTCACATTGCGGCAAGGTGTTTTCCACAAAAGATCAACTCGACATTCATCTGAGGATACATTTTGGAGAAACGCTACATCAATGTCCATGTTGCAGTAAGAGATCATGTCAGGCCAGTCATCCCCTTCTCCACTTGAGATCACATACAGGAGAAAAGCCATATGAATGTTGCTATTGTAAGAAAGGATTTTCTCGGAAAAGTACACTCAATTGTCATATACTAGCACATACAGGAGAAATGCCATATAAATGTTGCTATTGTAAGAAAGGGTTTCCTAAGAAAAGTGCACTCAATCGTCATATACTAACACACACAGGAGAAAAACCATATGAATGCTGCTATTGTAAAAAAGGATTTTCTGAGAAAAGTACTCTTCACTGTCATCTCCGAACACACACAGGAGAAAAGCCATATGAATGTTGCTATTGTAAGAAAGGATTCTCTCAGAAAAGTGTACTCAATCGTCATAAACTAATACATACAGGAGAAAAGCCATATGAATGTTGCTATTGTAAGAAAGGATTTTCACAAAAAAATGATCTCAATCGTCATATACTAACACATTCAGGAGAAAAGCCATATGTATGTTGCTATTGTCACAAAGGATTTTCACAAAAAAGTGCTCTCAACCATCATATACTAACACACACAGAAGAAAAGCCATATGAATGTTGCTATTGTAAACAAAGATTCTCTCTGAAAAATGCACTCAATTGTCATCTACTAACACACCCAGAAGAAAAGCCACATGAATGTTCACACTGTAATAAAAGGTTTTCTGAGAAAAGAAATCTCACCCAACACCTAACGCACACAGGGGAAAAGCCCTATCAATGTTGCTATTGTAAGAAAGGATTTTCTCGGAAATATGTACTCAAGCTTCATCTCCGAACACACACAGGAGTAAAGCCATATGAATGTTACTTTTGTAAGAAAGGATTCTCTCAGAAAAGTGTACTCAATCAACATATACTAATACATACAGGAGAAAAGCCATATGAATGTTGCTATTGTAAGAAAGGATTTTCACAAAAAAATCATCTCAATCGTCATATACTAACACATTCAGGAGAAAAGCCATATGTATGTTGCTATTGTCACAAAGGATTTTCACAAAAAAGTGCTCTCAACCATCATATACTAACACACACAGAAGAAAAGCCATATGAATGTTGCTATTGTAAACAAAGATTCTCTCTGAAAAGTGCACTCAATTGTCATCTACTAACACACCCAGAAGGAAAGCCACATGAATGTTCACACTGTAATAAAAGGTTTTCTGAGAAAAGAAATCTCACCCAACACCTCCTAACGCACACAGGGGAAAAGCCCTATCAATGTTGCTATTGTAAGAAAGGATTTTCTCGGAAATATGTACTCAAGCTTCATCTCCGAACACACACAGGAGTAAAGCCATATGAATGTTACTTTTGTAAGAAAGGATTCTCTCAGAAAAGAAATCTCACCCAACACCTCCTAACACACACAGGAGAAAAGCCATATGAATGTTCAAACTGTAAGAAAGGGTTTTCTGAGAAAAGAAGTCTCACCCAACACCTCCTAACACACACAGGAGAAAAGCCATATGAATGTTCATACTGCAAGAAAAGGTTTTCTAAGAAAAGCAATCTCACCCAACACCTCCTAACACACACAGGAGAAAAGCCATATGAATGTTCACACTGCACGAAAAGGTTTTCTCTGAAAAGTAGTCTTAAACGTCATCTCCGAACACACACAGGAGAAAAGCCATATCAATGTTCAAACTGTAAGAAAGGGTTTTCTGAGAAAAGTAGTCTCACCCAACACCTCCTAACACACACAGGAGAAAAGCCCTATGAATGTTCATACTGCAAGAAAAGGTTTTCTAAGAAAATCACTCTAACCCAACACCTCCTAACACACACGGGAGAAAAGCCATATGAATGTTCAAACTGTAAGAAAGGGTTTTCTAAGAAAAGCAATCTTACCCGACACCTCCTAACACACACAGGAGAGAAGCCATATGAAAGTTCACACTGCAAGAAAATGTTTTCTCTGAAAAGTACTCTTACCTGACACCTACAAACACACACAGGAGAAAAGCTGTATAAATGTTCACACTGCAAGAAAGGGTTTTCTAAGAAAAGCTATCTCACCCAAAACCTCCTCGTACACAAAAGAGAAAAGCCATATGAATGTTCACACTGCAAGAAAAGGTTTTCTAAGAAAAGAAATCTCACCCAACACTGATGAGGTCGAGGGTCTTAGAATTGGTAGATACTCATGATAATAGACGATTCGGCAGTCAGGTTTGTTGTGATGGAGACATGTTTATTGAACTACGACGGATACCGGATATTCGGATATCGCATATCTTAACATCCCCCTTCCTCTGGAAAGATTGGGAATCAGTGAACATCACTGATTGATGATTAATAACATACTAGCAGGACCCGTGGAAAATCCATGGGATTCTAGGGGGAGGGCAGGGGAGGGGGGGGGGGGGGGGGTAAATAGAAAGAGGCCTAGACCCTATGTGCTATCGAAAATAAAATTTGATTATTTTTATATAAGGTCTAGGCCTAGAATCTAGACGATTTTTATAACGCTGTTTGACCATGAATGGCGCACCGTAATACCCGTTTTAATGCATTGATTTGATGAAGGAACTGTATCGTAGTATAAGTATTCTATCCAGCTATAGACAATGCCAATGGCTATGTTTTTAAACGACCGTCTGATTTTCTTGTGAAAACTTTACTTTGAAAAATGATTATCGAAATTCAGCATACAACTATACATGGACAGAATAATCACAATCTAAGCTCAGGTTTCATACCTCTATAGTCACGAAACTATATTGAAATAGGGGCAATAAGAGCAATTTCAAAATGGTGTCGAGTCTACTCTATAATAGCTCAGCTCAGCTCACCTCACCTCACACAGTCACAGTCACACAGTCACAGTTCCGACAGTGCTCGGCAGCAGTAGCGCACTGCACTGCCCGTGCCTCACGGCAGCTAGCTTGCAACTGAACTGTCAGTTACGATGAATTTCTTGTGAAAACTTTACTTTGAAGAATGATTTTCAAAATTCAGTAAACATGAACAGGATAATACCAAAGTAACCCTGCTTGCATACCTCTATTCGCGTAAACTATATATAAATCACGGCAATCATCATAGAATCAAAGACGAAGCGACTGAGCTGTGCGTGTGACGGTGAGCGTAGAATCATCGCATACATTATACACGTACGTTCGTACACGCAGCAGGTCCGGCTGGCCTACAAAGCATATCATATAAAAAGACGCATAACACGGGTAAGCCCAACCCGTGAGAGCGTGCATTTTTTTACATCCCCTCACCCGGGTGAGTCATCTGTTAATGTGTATTTCTCTTACATGCTACAAAGCGTATCCTATATAGCAAGAGGCCTAAACTCGGGGTAAGCCACACCCGTTACTACGTGATGTGCTACACCCATTGACAGAAGTGGATTCTCGTCCGCTGTGTGTCTCTTTGTTGATTGCACAAAGGGCGGATGCACGCCTTCTCGACTCGCTCTCACAGGTTCGACGCCTCCTTGCAATCCACCACGCCCGCCGTGCTCTCGTCCGCCCGTCCTCCCCGGAACCCCGAAAACGCGTTTAACGGCATGGACGTCGATCACGGGGTCGACGTGGCACGCGGGTTACGGGAGACAGGCCTCGTGTAATTGTGGCGCGGTCGGGGAAAGACGTTTTTGAGGAACCGTTTTGGCCCGTGTTGGCGATTTTGCGTATTAATAATATAGATTGCTTTGATAACAATACTTTTGGTAGTATGCAAGTTTTGATTATTTGCTTCCTAATAAACTTTTTCCAATCGGGTTATATAACATAAAATATTGATTTGTTTTCAATACGTTTCTTTGTATTGTATTAACGAATGAGTATAACTGTATAAATAATTATATCGTTCCACTTCCAACTTCACAGTTGATCTGCAAGATTGAACATAGTTGTGATATAACTTGATTCCTTTTTAAAATGAATTTCCAAATGAAACATGTTTGGGCTAGCATCTGTTTAGACTTGTAAACATTATGCTTGTCATGCCAAAAATACTGTACAATGATTATACATATGAACAATAAACTTCTTAGACTACATTAAACTAAGCGTCTTCTGTGTTCTTCTTTATCTTCTCTCTTCTTTGAAGAAATTTAAGAGTTCAGTTTCAATCTTCAAACATATATCTCGCTGGGGTACGGATGTTGCGTCCATATCTAGTTGTGGTTTGCGAGTTTGTCGTTGGTCCTTTAGATTGAATGTTCTGAGTTTCTGGTGTTGGAGTTGGTTGATGCTTGTTGCCATTTTGTTGTGGTGTTTCTGCTTGAGTAGATGAAGTGTAGACTTCGTCGAACCTAACACGCTTTGGAGTTGGGTTGGTTGACGATGGAATCTCCCTCAGGTGAGATCGGTTTCGTCTCAGGATTCCTCCGTTGGGTGTTGATACTTCATACGACCTAGGCTCGTCGCAGACTTTGGATACCTTGGCTGGTATCCAAGTATGATGGATGTAGGACTCTGACTGGTTGTCCTACCTGGAGTGGTGGAAGATCTGGACCCGCATGTCGATCGTGCGTTTCTTTCATCTTACTCTGTCGATTCAAGAGATGATCAGTAGTGGTAGATTCTCTTGAAAGATAATGGCAGTGTTGTTCTGATGGGTCTTCCAAACAACATCTCTGCAGGTGATCTCATGTGACTGTCAACAGGTGTTGCTCTTAGGTGTGACATAGCCAGTTGACTGTCTTGGCCAGTCTGTGAACACTTTTTCAACAGATTCTTGACGGTACGAACCTTCTCTCAGCTAGTCCGTTGGATCTTGGATAGTGAGGTGAAGAGGTTGTATGTGTAATCGACCACTTCCTGCACATGTCCTTGACAGGCGCGTAGCCACGGGGGGGCACGGGGGGGCACGTGCCCCCCCTAAAATTTCCAGGATCGGTTGAAATTTTGTAGACCCCTTTTTTTTTACCTCGATCGATTACATGTATGTGCCCCCCCAAACATCAAACTCTGGCTACGCGCCTGGTCCTTGAAGTGCGTCCGACAAATTGTGGACCGTTGTCCGATACGATCTCCTCTGGTGGACCAAATAGACTGAAGATTCCACTCATCACGTTCGCTACTGCAGCACTTGATGTGTCAGTCAGCTTGTAGACTATCGGATACTTGGAGTAATAGTCAGTGACGAGTAAATAGTCTTGTCTGTTGAGCATGAACAAATCTGTCCCTAGTCTAGTCCAAGGTGCTGAAGGTACATCATGGGGGAGCAACGGCTCTTTCTGTTGCCTTGACTGGTGTTCCTGGCATGCAGCACATTGCTTTACGAGCTGTTCAATGTCCTTGTTGATGTGTGGCCAGAACACTGTCTCACGAGCTAGTCGTCTGGTGCTCTCAATTCCCATGTGTCCCAGATGAAGTTGTCCAAGGATGTCTTCCCGAAGTGTCTTTGGTATGATCACTCGACTTCCTTTGAAGAGTACTCCTTGTGACACTCCAATCTCATCTCTGTAAGACCAGAATTCCCTTCTGGGATGTCGGCGGCTCCTGGAGAGTTTCAGGCCAACCCTGAGTGACTGTCTGCCACAATGACCTAAGAACAGGGTCATTGGATGTTTCCCTCTGGAGTTCTGTTCTCTTGTGTTGTCCGAAGAAGATCAAGTCGATTTGATGAGTGTCTTCTACTTCGGAGCAGATGGATTCCACTCTGACGTCTAGTGGAACATCGCATGCTTCCTTGGGGTTAGGAAGACGGCTCAAGGTATCTGAAAGAATCATTTCTTTCCCAGGTCGGTACTTGACTTGGCATCTGTATCCTTGTACCTTGATCAGTAGTCTCTGTAGACGAGGTGGTGAGCTTCTTAGAGGTTTCTTCCAAATTGTCTCCAAAGGCCTGTGATCTGTTATCACAGTGAATTCCTTCTTGAATAGGTATGTATGGAATCGGGTGATACCAAACACTAGGGCTAAGGTTTCCCTCTCTATGTTCGAGTAGTTGGACTGCGCATTGGAGAGACTTTTGGATGCAAAAGCTACAGGTTTGCCATCTTGAAGCAGGCATGCTCCCAGCCCTTTCATTGACGCATCTACCTCCACGGTTGTCTCTTTCTTTGGGTCAAAGAACTGCAGGCATGCACCCGATGAGACTGCGCTTTTCAGGCTATTTAAGGCATGTTCGTGATCCTCGTCCCAGACGAATGGAATTTCCTTGTGAAGGACTTCACAAAGAGGTGCTGACTTCTCTGATAGATTAGGTATGTATGGTGCTAGGTATGTGAATAATCCTAGGCATCTCTGAACATCTTCCTTGTCCTTGGGTGAAGGCATTGTATTGATAGCTTCAACCTTGCTTGGATCTGGGAAGATTCCAGATCTTGTGTACATGGATCCAAAGTAGCTGATAGCTTCCTTCTTGATAGTACACTTGGAGCTGTTGAACACGAGGCCTTCCTGTTTCGCTGTCTCCATGAGTAAGTGGAGATTCTTGTTGTGTTCCTCCTCTGTTTTTCCGACAATGGCAATGTCGTCTGCAATACATACGCAGCCAGGCACATTCTGGACGATCCTAGCCATGTGTTGCTGGAAGATGTCTTGGCTTGTGCATAAGCCGAAGGGTAATCGTTGGAAACAATATCTTCCAAATGGTGTTCTGAAGGTGGTCAGGTCTTGGCATTCCTCTGCTAGGTGAACTGACCAGTATCCAGCCTTTGCGTCTAGCTTGGAGAAGAATTGAGCTCCTGCGAAGATCGGTTGGAATTTTGTGTGGACACCTTTTCAAGGCATCATTCAACCTTCTGGGGTCAAGACATATCCTTATGGATCCATCTTTCTTCACAACAGGGGTCATCGAGCTACACCAATCTGTGTGGTGTTCTATCTTTCTGATGACTCCTTGCTTCTCCATGTTATCTAGTTCAGCTTTGATCTTGTCCTTCAGGTGGACACTGCACTTTCTCGGTGCATCTATGGTGGGCTCTGCATCATCTTTCAGATGCAGCATTGCTTTCCCGCTAAAGCTTCCTATGGCATCAAACTGATCTGGGTATGTTTGAGGTCACTAACACTTGTGATAGGTGTATATGTATGTGTGTCCTTGTGCATTGTGTGGATTGTGATAATCCCGAGATCTGTGCATCCTAACAACCCTAAGATAGCTGGTCCATTCACGTCTGCTACGTAGAATGTATGTGTATACCATTCTGGACTCTTGTATCTACACTTAAAGTCTAGTGTACCAAAGCATGGTATTGATAATTCGCCATATGCTACTAGCTTTACTGGTGTACGTTTCACTACTTGCCTCCACTTGTCACCATATATTTGTTTGGCTGTGCGTACTGTGATAGTATAAGCGCTTGCCCCGGAGTCTATTTTCAAGTATAGGTAATGCTGACCTGATTTCTGTGGGCATATGATGTCAATGTTTGCAAAAGCTACTGTACCCTGTGAGTTGATCACTGTGTGTGGTCCGATCATGTGTATGCTGTCAAAGTGTACGAAGTTCGATGGATCTGATGTTGATTGATGATCATGATCTGTGGTAGTATCATGTTCAGTTTCCATTTCACTTATCGGTTTATACTTTCGACCCTTTGATTTTGATCGTGATTGGTACCGTGTTTCGGTTTACGGTCATCAGATTTATGGTCATCTGACCTACGATCTGGTTTTCTACTACGATCATTCTTAGCCTTTCTACAGAACTTGGCCCAATGGCCCTTTGTGTCACAGGCACGACACACATCTGCATACGCAGGGCACTGACGAGATTTGTGGATACGTCCGCAGTTTCCACATGTCTTTCGTCCCTGGTTCCGCTTGAATGAATCTATGTTTTCTTTCGTCGGATCAAGCGTTTCTAGGCATTTTCTGCTCGCCGCAATTGCCTCGTATTTACGACCCTCTACTAGAATTGCTTCGATTTGATATCCTTTAGGCTGGTCCAATAGGAATTTCTGGAATTCTAGAAATTCGCTCGGCAAGTTCGGATTCCTCGAATTGGCAAGTGTTTGCTTTGTCTCTACATCGAGTGACGAATGCATCAATGCTCTCATCTTATCTCTGTCAATATCGCATCAGCTCAAGACGATGGACTCGAAAATTAATGTTTACCTTTATTTGTGTTTCAAACAATTTCCACAGCTCTTGTGGTTTTTCTTGGTCGGCCTCTGATAGCCCTGACACATTGATTCGGCGCAAACCTTCATTGCCTACAGCGATTTTGATTTTGATAGCCTTTTTCTTGTTATCAGTTACTTCTTGGTCTGCCAACACAAGCTCCATTCTTTGCTTGAATAGTTTGAACTCTTCGGGTAGGTCTGGTACCTCCCAGTTCATCTCTGGATACTTGGTACTCATTGTGTATGTTCATGTGTGCGTATTGGTTACGACAGATTATACAAATGAGTGTAGATCTTTGTGTTGTTAATCTTAGTGTGAACAGGTCCTAACCGGCTGGTGTTGATAAGGTTCGTACACGTATACCTGTGTACGCTCTCGCACCTGTGTAAATGTCATTATGTGTCTCATGCAATGAAAATGTTGATCACTCTCACTCAATGTCGGACAGTGACAATTCCTCACACACCAGATATTATTGTTAAAGCTTATCTGCCATAGTTTACAGGAGGGATTAGACCGCCCTACAAGGTCACTGAACAGGTGGTTATCTCATCAACTCTGCTCTCAGTTAACATAAGAAAAAGAGGATCATGGGGGACCAATGGTCACCGATTAGGCATTGTTTGTTATATAGAGGGCGCAAGTAGCTACAAGTAGTGCAGTGGGCCTTTAATATTATCTGAAAACAGGTTTAATGCTCACACCTCTGATTTAGTTTAATTTTAGATTTAAACTTAAGTTTAGTTATTATGCAGACCCCTGTGTCAGTGATTGAGCACAGTTATAACTTGATAAGGCTATTCTGAGCAGGCTTTTGAACCTTTATATGCTCATACACACAACACCATTCACGAAATCATGGGGAAAATACAGCATCGTCACAGTGTCGCGGTACCGGTACGGTCAGCTGTGCGGTGCTCGCACTTTGCATTGCATACGCTTAGTGCGACGTGATTTAACAAGAGAAATAATGGTGAAAGGAAAGAGTTAAAAAACAAGGAGGATGGTATGGAGGGAAAAGAGGGATAGAAGAGTAGGGGAACACACAAACACTGAATGCTTGAAATTATCATGATAAAATAGATTACACTACCTGCACATAAATATTCAAATACTGTTATAAACATCTCGGCTGATTTGTTATTTCAGTTAAAAGTATGAAATTAAATCATTGTTAATTGTCATTATATAAAATGTGAATATTTTTTTATTAGAGAAAGAAAAAAAATGGTATTTTGAAAAAGAAAAAAATAACATTTTATAATAAAAAGAAGAAAATTGAATCAAGGTACTCCAAATAAATATATAGTGCATTCATAAATTATTGAATTTCTCATAATCGTGATATTGCTTCTCATTAGGTAATATTGATGAAAATTTAAAAAAACACAATTAAAAAAAACAAACAAACAAACAACACCTTTAAAAAAACCTATTCTTTATAATCAATCCTATTAGTGTTAAGATGCCGCGGATCAAAGAAGGCACAGGACCGTTTCTAAATCTTGTAGTACGACATCGTAACTCTACAGTGGCTATTGCGTTTCTAGTCTGATAGTTACAAGGCGCACTTTTTGGTAGAAGGTGATGCAGTTTACATGAGGACAGTTGCATGGATTTTGCGAACGAGAGACAGAGTTTCACCCGTCTATCTTCGAGGGACACTACCGTAGTTTTGACTGGAGTGATGCACTCTTGTACGAGTAATATTCTGCACCAAGGATGATTCTAAGGGCACGCTTTTGTACATGTTCGATGGTTTTGACTTGTAGCTTTGTCATCAGACCTCCTGACCGAAAAGGTTTCCTCTGAAAAGTACTCTTAAACGTCATCTCCGAACACACACTGGGGAAAATCCATACGAATGTTCACACTGCAAGAAAAGGTTTTGTCTGAAAAGTACTCTTAACTCATAGCCTGCCATAAGGCTGCATGCACGCTATCGTTATAATGCTTTGTAAATGCGAGAGAGCCATCGCTTGAGTGCCATGTACGTGCAATGCAGCATTCGTAATAGCAGTTATTGTTCATGCTCGTTGGACTGTGCTGTGCATTTTGCACTCGCTATTCATAGAACCACCGCGCTAATCAGATTATCTCCAAAACAACCTGGCACGGGGGATTTGGGGCTTGGCACAATGGGGATTAGCCCTTTGGCATGATAAGAGTTAAGCGTCATCTCCGAACACACACAGGGGAAAAGCAATATGAATTTTGCTATTGAAAGAAAGGGTTTTCTAAGAAAAGTATACCGTACTCGATCTTCATATACTAATACATACAGGAGAAAAGCTGTATGAATGTTCACACTGCAAGAAAAGGTTTTCTCAGAGAGGCAATCTAACCCAACACCTACAAACACACACAGGAGAAAAGCTGCATAAATGTCTATATTGTAAGAGAGGATTTCCTCGCAAAAGATATCTCACCCAACACCTCCTAACACACATAGTAGAAAAGCCATATTAATGTTGCTATTGTAAGGAAGGATTTTCTAAGAAGAGTTTTCTGAACCGTCATCTCCAAGAACACGAAGGAGAACAGCCAATTGAATGTTGCTATTGTAAGAAATGGTTTTCTCGGAAGAGTACTCTTAAACCTTATCTCCAAACACATACAGGAGAAAAGCAATAGAAATGTTGCTATTGTTAGAAGGTTTTGTTGGCAAAGTGTTCTCAACTGTCATCTAACACACACAGGATAAAAGGAAATAGAATGTATGCACTGATGTTGTAATCATGTCAAAATTTTCTATTGAAAGTTGAAATTGCGACTGGCAAAGCCGTTTGTCAGCTTTGCATGTTTAGTAAAACGAGCATTGAGGGGATCTATCTAATTTCAGGGTAATGATTATTAATGTACCTGTAAACATACACCAATTTCTCACTCTAATCAATCTTTGAACATTCACTAGAATTTAGAAAGCTGCATTTATCACCTCTCAATCTCAAGTTATACTAATCATTAAAGTCAAGTTCAACCATACAAGATAGTCTTTCATTAAACTACAAAAGAATACAAAAATGTAAAGTTTCACTGGAATTTATAACTGATATTTAATCAATAGACACAAAATCTGTGTACTAAAACATCAACTTGAAAATAACAGTACACACTTCCTGTAGAAAAAAAACAAATATTCTCTTTACCTAAAAGTAAAAAGCTAAAACTGTCCTTTAAAATATGGCTGTATATTAATACAATAGTCAGTGACTACTATTACCTTGATGCTGCACTTTCTTAATGCTAGAAAATATTAATGGTATCAGGTTGGTAAAAGAAAAGATGCAAACGTACAAAGTATACTGTCTAGGACAATGCTAATGTACTATTACACAAAATTAGTGCTTGAAAGCGATAAATAACACAATCAACCTTGGTTGAGTCTGATACCAACCTATAATAATGGCTGAATGTTAATGCCTTAAAATAAATTAATGGACACAAACGAATTGTGAACTATACTAGATCTAGAAAGAATCAAGACCTCTATAGTTGTCATGCCAAGATTCACACAGTGAACACACAATTACAAGGGTACGAGATAAGTTCTTCTTGACGTGAATGATGGTGATTAATACATAAAATGATCTAGATGTTCTAAACTTGAATTCAACGTGATTGTTGGTATAAAAAGATGCACAAAAACAAAATCAATGGTAGTCTATACAAAATAGACCCAGGTTAGATTAGCAGTTGTCAACTTCAATGCTTCACTGTGTAACCATGGTAACTACTTCACATGTAGCTGTAGATCTGGTAGGAGTCTGTGAATCACTCAATGTTATGTTTTTGAATACTAACCAGCAAACTGTGGTCGAAGACGAAGAAACCTGGCTGGCTTGATTGTTCTCGCTAAGTAAAATACTGTAAAGACGTGTCGATCGCGTGTAGTCCCACGAGTTGCTGCTAGCGTAGTGAACGTGAAGTAGAGTAAAGGAGCCGGTTTTCGGCCACTTAAGACAAAATCCTATTTTTTGGACTCTTTACTTCCTATTTATTATCATTTCTTGTTCAAGTCATGAAGCAAATATTATTATTATTTAAACAAAAAAGAATCCCAGAAAAAAATCACGAATTGCCATGACAACATTCATTTCAATTGTCACTGTTTTGGAGCCACTTATCGACCCAGTGATTCAGTTTACGACCGCATGTACAAAGTCAATAGGAAGCGCGTGCGCGCGCCGTGCGTTTCCGCGCTGATCTATAGCACAAGCGGGCGGAGCAGGTATCCCATGCCGGAGCTCCCCGGTGCTCACCTGGTCGAAGACTAGCACTGCAGTGATCGGAAGTTGGAATCTGAATTAGACAGACATATCGTGCGTGCGTTGCGGGGTCCGGCTGCATTGGTTTAATACATGCGATGAGATACTTTTGAGCTTGTGACTAAAACAAAATCGGGCTCTAAATCTGAAAAATACTTGAAATAAAGCTCATTTTATGGTACCCATATTTCTTACATACACGCGTAAGATACTCAATTTTTCAGATTTGGGTATCGGGACCGCCGATGACATCGCTAAAATGTGATATTTTAGGATATACTTTCCATTGCAAATATGGTTCTTCAGTGACTCTGGCATGGTATGGTATGAGTGGGATATGTGATATGCTATTATGCGATGTATTTTAAAGGGATTTTACCATGCATCCAACGGATCGGCCGAAAACTGAAGCTGGTCGTTTACCCCCTCCTTTACTCTAGACCACTACTAGTCTATCATTCAAGCTCTCTGGGCGAACGCTACACTGGAAGAAAATCCGATGAAGAAAGACACTAATTGATCTTTACTCTGGTCGTTGAAAGAGGAGGTTCCGTGAAGTTCACGTAGATCTAGCTGCAATCTGCACAAACTAATTGCTGAATGGGAAACTTCCCAGGATGAAGTTCACGTATGTAGCTACAATGCAGTCTACACACAAGGTGACTGTTGAACGGGAACCACCTCACATAGAACTGACAAGAAGCTATGACCCTATAACCTATAGCAGAGCTGCCAACTATAGGCCAAGAGCATTAGGTCAAAATAGGCTTAAACCTGGAAATTTTTGGTAACAAGCTGATTTTTTCAGGATAGCTCCAGGAATATGTCTAGAATAACATACTAAAAGTCCTCGTATATCCTCCTTGAGCGTTTTCCGTAATCCAAGATGGCGTCCAAAATGGCCGCCATGTCCTGATTTTCTTATAACTTTGCAACTAGATAACCCAAATACAAAATTTAAATGTCTAAATATATGTTTTTTAGCATAAGGAACTCAATAAAATACTTGTTGATAAATTTTGAAACACACAAGTAGCTATAAACCACTTTAGCCCTTCCCGAAATCCAAAATGGCACCCAAACTTGCTGCCATTTCCTGAATTTCTTATAACTTTGCAACTAGATAACCCAAATACCAAATTTAAATGTCTAAATATATGTTTTTCAGCATAAGCAACTCAACCAAATACTTATCAATACATTTTGAAACACACAAGTGGCAGTAAAACCACTTGAGCCCTTTCCGAAATCCAAAATGGCGTCCAAAATGGCCATTATTTTGAATTGATCTCACTGTATTAAAGTAGGTGCGTTAGGAATACAATCAAATGTCTATACTAGAAAAGCACTTTTGTAATACATATCAGTACAAATAAACCTTTCATTAAATAATTAAATATATCTTATACATAACGTATACACACCCACCCACACACACATGCCCACATATGGCTGCTTCCATCAGACTGACAGTGTGCAAACCGTGAAGAGTACTCAACGTTAGATGGAACTGAAAATGGAGACACATTAGTACCAATTACTTTCGCAAAGGCAAAAGTCACAAGGTTTCAAACAGGAAATGCACCTCAATAGCACATGCCATGCCATCTTTGCTAGTAGACTGTCACCAGGTCATTTCTGCTAGTAGACCAGGTCATTTCTGTCGCCAATATTGTTGGAATGGCTTCGTATAAACACCGGAAGTATGGCTCACGTGAACAGATAGACATCTTGAGCTGAGCAACATGAGCTTTGTCCTTCATGGATTGGTTTCATGAAAGTGGCCATGCAGAGTGACCAGTACGAGAATTGAAACTCTGCCCTTCATAAATTTAGACCCCTCCAATCCGAGTACCATCTACACGGCACTATACTTTGCACAGTCACAATGTGAAAAACATGTAACTTAAGAATATGTGCAGTAACATTTAACCAGCCCTCGTACATCAAGGCAGCAGAGATTGTAGCTTCTTCTCAAGACCTAGGAAAAGAATTCGTCCGTTTTGGTGGATTTCACCTCCTCGTGTCATATCTCGGCAGCATATAGTGCACGTCATGGGCAGAAGTATGCTTGTAGAGCTATGGGAGACAGTGTACGCCAAAGGGTCTGTTATACATATGCAATCTGGTCATGCATTTTTCCCTTCTCTTCGTGCTCACATTCTTACTTCAGCTGCCTTCATTGGCGTGTTGATGGGTAAACCTGGCGTCTTAGACAGCATAGATAAGGACCATTTAGGGAATCTGTATGGTGCACTCCTCAACCAGGACAAGAAGGTGACTGCTGTACCTGAGAAGAGTGTGTCAAACAGTTAAAGTCAGATCATTTCACAACTCATTGAACGGGCAGCAGGACACAGTAGGACAGGGAAACTTTGGTTGCAGTAAATCCGACATTTACATGTATGTGTCTCTTCTGCAATGTTTCATTCCAGCTGAAAGGATATGGGACTGGAAGCTCCATCTCAGCTGTGTGAGGGAAATGATACAACATTTCCATGCTGCAGGACATCTTCCCTAGTTCAAATATGCCAGGTTGCTTTTACAACAGATGGAAGCTCTATAGAGCAAACCATGCCAGGAAATGAATATACACAATTTGCAGAAATGGGATACTTCACGATCCGCCGTGTTGATTCATTCTGGGGTGGAAACTTCTCTGATCAGACCATTGAAAAGTTCCTGATGCGGCAGCTGAAAACATCTAGAGAAATGACTTGTGGACGTGGAATCACAGACAGTATATTGGCTATTAAAGTGGGTTCATGCACTTCCTCACTGTGTTCCTACCTGTGATGAACTGGAACAGTTCACCGGAGTACACACTGGTACACCAGAGCAGCATAAAGACATACAGCAAAGTACCAGGTCAAGAGACAATAAAGAAAGATGTATCTTTGTTGGATGGCTGCAGGCACATTACCATTTGCTTGATACGAAACTAATTGCCTGGTCTCCTTGTCAACTGGCATCGTCGCTGGCTTATCTGTTAATTGTGATTAACCTGTACAAATCGGCCTAGTAGTGGCATCCGAAACGAATGCATGGTATGAAGTTTACAGAATTCAAGCTACGTACATCGTAAACACAAGGTGAAGACCATTGGTGCCAAGAGTAAGAGAGTGAAAATCAGGGGACAAAGCACATAAGTCAACCCAACACTACTGTTAAAACAGAATAACATGTGTCCTGAATAACAACACTGAGATGGAATCGTTCTTTGCTTATGAACATATTCCCACGCACTTTCCCTTTTAAAGGTGGGGTGATGCGGAAGCCAACAAAGAGTTATCTGGGTCTCCTGCTGAATTTGTTCTCCAAGCAATCCAACGTGCCAGAAATGGTCTCTTTGTTTAAGATGGTGGTCACCTACTGCACCCTTAAGCAATATGGAGCTAATTTGACGGTGGTGTTCGATGGATATGGAAGTGCAACTTCGACAAAGGTAGCTAAGCAGAGACGAATAGCCCAAAGATGTACCTCTTTATTTGATGATAATATATGCCAACAAGCACAACCCAAAACAGCTTTCCTTGCCAACAGCAACAATAAGATGAGACTTATACAAACTCTACGTGACAAAATACGTACCGGTATGAAGCAGACAGAAGCGGATGCCACTAACCTGATTGTCTCTACAGCACAAGCAGTAGCAGAGTCAGAACAGGTGCCCGCGCTGTTGTCGTTGGTAAGGACACAGATTTACTGGTCATGCTAGTTGCTCCGGCAACCACTTCCACAGATATGCACATGCTATGCCGCAGAATCCTGTCACGGTCTTCAACATTCATGAAATTCAGCATGCCATAGAGGACACTAGAAATTGCCTGATGTTTCTTTGAGCTGTGACAGGGTGTGATACGGTCTCTGCAATCTACCGTCAGGGCAGTCGTAAAACTTTCAATATGGTCCACAAGAAACTTGACTATGGCTTGCTTGATACATTCGGAGTGGAAGCACCCATGACGAGGTAAAAAAAAGAACCGGGAAAGCCTTTATGGGGCCAGCAGTTCTTGATGACTACCATCACACTGTATACAATTAAACGGGCAATTGGTCGCAGTTCTCTGAGTTCATCCTTTCAGTTAAAAAGTCTACTTCCAACTAGTGCTGCAGCAAAGCAAAATCCATACCGCACCTCTTACAGTCATTATGTATAAAAAGCTTTAGCGACCTTGGTACTAATGTGTCTACATTTTCAGTTCCATCTAATGTTGAGTACTCTTCACAGTTGCACACTGTCAGTCTGATATCGTTGAGGATGATGGAAGCAGCCATATGTGTATGTGGGTGTGTGTGTGTGCACTTTATGCATGAGAAGTATTTTTTAATTAAAAGATTGTTGTACTGATATGTATTTCAATAGTGCTTTTCTAGTCTAGACATTTGATTATATTCATTACGTATCTACTTACAATGAGATAAATTTGGAAATAATGGCCATTTTGGGTGCCATTTTGGATTTCGGGAAGGGCGCTAGTGGTTTTACTGCCACTTGTGTGTTTCAAAATTTGTTAATAACTATTTGGTTGAGTTCCTTATGCTGAAAAACATATATTTAGACATTCAAATTTGGTATTTGGGTTATCTAGTTGCAAAGTTAGAAGAAATACAGGAAATGGCGGCAATTTTGGGCGCCATTTTGGATTTTGAAAAGGGCTAAAACTGGTTTATAGCTAGTTGTGTGTTTCAAAATTCATCAACAAGTATTTTATTGAGTTCCTTATGCTAACAAACATATATTTAGACATTTAAATTTTGTATTTGGGTTATCTAGTTGCAAAGCTATAAGAAATACAGGACATGGCGGCCATTTTGGACGCCATCTTGGATTGCGGAAAACGCTCAAGGAGGATTTATGAGGACTTTTACTATGTTAATCTAGACATATTCCTGGACCTATCCTGAAAAAATCAGCTTGTTACCAAAAATTTCCATGTTAAAACTAATGCTCTTGGCCTACTAGTACGGATTTCCCGTAATTGGTACGGAAATTAACGACCATTACGGCAGTACGGAATGTTGTCTAAAAATTATGGATTTTTTTTTTTTTTTTTTTGCGCATAGGGATCTATCTTTGCAAGTGCTGTACAGTATGGTGGCCATCCAGCACTCGCTGCATGAGAAAGATGGAAAATTATCAAGTATTTCTTAATAGAAGCCAATTATTCGTTGAAAACTTATGTGTTGTGATGAACTGAAAATCAATGTTTAGCAACTTTGTGGGAGTAACATCACAACAAATTTCAGATAATCATGCGCGCATGCGTCCGCTTGCTATCTTTTAAGATTCATGGCGCCGCATAGGAAATTACTGATTTTGAGCCTATGGTTACTGATTTTCTGTTCTGGAGGTTGGCAGCTCTGCTATAGGCTATGCGAATGCGAGGTCAGCTCTTGGTTGAAATCGTTATGACGAAAAGTTGCGTTGAAAACATGAAGATCAAATGTCCAACTGAATAAATCTCGTATCAGGCCCAATCAAGAGTTGCCATCAGGCGCGGATCCAGGATTTTTTAGGGGAGGGGGCCCAACTTTTTTTTTTTTTTTGCTCCCGAAAATTTGAAAATCGCGCCGGCCGAAAAGTCGCTCAGGGGGGGGGGGGGGGTAAGCGGACACTTTTTTTTTTTTTTTTGAGTCCAAAAAAAAATCGCAACGACTCAGCCAGCCGAAAAGTCGCTCAGTGGGGGGGGGGGGGGGGGGGGGGGGGGGGGGGGGTAGTGAGCACATTTTTTTTTTTTGGTCCTCGAAAATTTTAAAATTTGCACCCCCCCCCCCCTTGAGCGCCAGGGGGGGGGGGGGGGGCCCAACCCCCAAAAAAGGTAAAAATCGCGTGATTTTACATGATTTTTTTCTCAAGGGGGGGGGGGGGGCCCGGGCCCCCCCCCCTGGATCCGCCACTGGTTGCCATGCACCTCACTGAAGTAATAAACTGAAATTCGGGCACTGATAAGTTGAAAAAGTCATAAAAAGTAGTCAATTATGACCAAGAGCACAAAACATTAGGGCTCTCAACTATAGGCGAGAGATGGACGGTGTGCCAAAAACATGCACAAAAACGCATTTAATCTAAAAACGTGGTTATTGTTTACATTCTATACGCACTATCAATACTAATTAGAAAATAAACAAGAACATAAATCAAATACTCATTAATGCCTTAACATAGTATATTCTAATAAATGGTGATTGAGAGTATAATTTTGTTGATAATACTCTGTATCAAAAATGTATAAATGTAAACAGAAATATTATAATGCTAAATATATTACTCA